>OZ036007.1:3686660-3754160 GCA_964035015.1 Corallium rubrum | reverse complement strand
ACTATTACCACCACTACTACTACCACCACTACTACTACCAACCACTACTACCACCACCACTACTACTACCACTACTATTACCACCACCATCATTACCACAACCACCACTACTATCACTACCACTACCACGAGTCCACCACCACTACTACTACCACTACTATTACCACCACCATTACCACCACTATTAGAGTATTACCGCCACTGCCACCACAACCACTGCCACCACAACCACGGCCACCACCATTGTCACCACCACCACTGCCACCACCACTGCCACCACAACCACTGCCACCACCACTGCCACCACAACCACTGCCACCACCACTGCCACCACCACTGCCACCACCACTCCCACCACCACCACTGCCACCACCACCACCACTGCCACCACCATCACTGCCACCACCATCACTGCCACCCCTGCCACCACCACTGCCACCACTGGCCACCACAACCACTGCCACCACCACCACTGCCACCACCATTGCCACCACTGCCACCACAACCACTGCCACCACAACCACTGCCACCACCACTGCCACCATCACCACTGCCACCACAACCACTGCCACCACCACTGCCACTACAACCACTGCCACCATTGCCACCACCACTGCCACCACCACTGCCACCACAACCACTGGCACCACCACTGCCAGCACCACTGCCACCACCACCACTGCCACCACAACCGCCATCACCACTGCCACCACCACCACTGCCACCACAACCACCGCCACCATTGCCACCACCACTGCCACCACCACTGCCACCACCACTGCCACCACCACTGCCACCACAACCACTGGCACCACCACTGCCACCACCACTGCCACCACCACCACTGCCACCACAACCGCCATCACCACTGCCACCACCACCACTGCCACCACAACCACCGCCACCATTGCCACCACCACTGCCACCACCACTGCCACCACCACTGCCACCACCACTGCCACCACCACTGCCACCACCACTGCCACCACAACCACTGGCACCACCACTGCCATCACCACTGCCACCACCACCACTGCCACCACAACCGCCATCACCACTGCCACCACCACCACTGCCACCACAACCACCGCCACCATTGCCACCACCACTGCCACCACCACTGCCACCACCACTGCCACCACCACTGCCACCACCACTGCCACCACCACTGCCACCACAACCACTGGCACCACCACTGCCACCACCACCACTGCCACCACAACCACCGCCACCATTGCCACCACCACTGCCACCACCACTGCCACCACCACCACTGCCACCACCACCACTGCCACCACCAATGCCACCACAACCACTGCCACCACCACTGCCACCACAACCACTGCCACCACCATTGCCACCACTGCCACCACAACCACTGCCACCACCACTGCCACCACAACCACTGCCACCACCACTGCCACCACAACCACTGCCACCACAACCACTGCCACCACAACCACTGCCACCACAACCACTGCCACCACAACCACTGCCACCACCATTGTCACCACCACCACTGCCACCACCATTGCTACCACTGCCACCACAACCACTGCCACCACCACTGCCACCACCACTGCCACCACCACTACCACCACCACCACCACTGCCACCACCACCATTATATTAATCTCCTGCCCCAGTCTTCTCAAAACGATAAACTTTGAACCTAGGTGTATCAGTATAGATTTTGGTAAAACAATTTACTTCCGACTGCCGTGTTCAGAAAAACAAACAAACATGAAAAGTAACGCCGTAAAAGTAATGTTAATATGCACTTGCGTGTCCATTACCTTGCAGAACGATAGCGAAGACGAGCGTGATAAGCAACCAATGGATACGATCACTTACGATGATCCTAGTAGTAGAATTGAACGAGAAAGAATTATAGCACAACTGGCAAAGTGCAGTCCAACTCCAGCCTCGGAGAGCGAACATAATGATGATAACGATGAAACTATTGATGAAAAGCAGGTAGGTGGAAACATACTAGGACAGGGAACCTTACATCAGTATAATAACCAGTGCACACCGAATTACACCACGTCATAAGTCATAACATCACATTAAATCTTGATCACAAACGCCGCGCACATATTTATTAACTAGTATAACCAAAGTTAGTGAAATTGCTGCCGTCCTTTGTGGATCGTTCCCCACCGCACGCTTGCGACACTCGCGGTTTGTGATACAATGCTGATAAACACAAACTTCACAAAAAATTGTGTCGCCTTGATGGATGCTACCAAAAACGGGAAATTGAACAACAGACATATAATCTTAATATCCAAACTCTTGCCGCTTACACGTGTAAAAGAAGCATGATTGGGCAAACAATTACCTGCATGTGATTGGAGCGGCCGCATCATAGCATTCCATGCGGTCGAAATCATCCGGACAACAAATCGACTATATGTTCCGAATAGTAAGCTGCCTAGCGGCAGCAATTACATTACATTACACTACACTACACCACACTACATCACATTACAATATACTACATTACACTACATCACACCACCCCACACCACACTACATTATATCACATCACACTGCATTACACCACACTACATCACACCACACTAGTGACACTACATCACACCACACTGCATCACACTACATCACACCACATCACACCACACTAGTGACACTACATCACACCACACTGCATCACACCACACTAGTGACACTACATCACACCACGCTGCATCACACCACACTACATCACACCACACCACATCACATCACACTAGTGACACTACATCACACCACACTGCATCACACCACACCACATCACACCACACTAGTGACACTACATCACACCACACTGCATCACACCACACTAGTGACACTACATCACACCACACTGCATCACACCACACTACATCACACCACACCACACCACACTAGTGACACTACATCACACCACACTGCATCACACCACACCACATCACACCACACTAGTGACACTACATCACACCACACTGCATCACACCACACTACATCACACCGCACCACACCACACTAGTGAGACTGCATCACACCACACTACATCACACCACACCACACCACACCACACTTGTGACACTACATCACACCACACTGCATCACATCACACCACACCACACTACATCACACCACATCACACCACACCACATCACACCACACCACATCACATCACACCACACACCACACTACACTAGTGACACTACACCACACCACACTAGTGACACTACATCACACCACATCACACTACATCTCACCACATCCTACCATGTTTACCACATACATGTAATACGGTGTCGCATCACATCATTCTTTCATTTACACAACACTCCTCACACGATATATCACTAAATGAGACTATATATATGTTTACATATATTACAGTTTAAGTGTAAAAGCGAACCCAGTACGACAGAAGACGAGAGGAACCCAACCACAGTTGTCAAAACTGAAGCACCATCACCCTCCTCTCCAACACCAACCCCAGATGCTCCACCCATCGCTTTACACATTGCGTCAACGTCACGAATGCCTGAGCCCGTAAGCCTACTCGATCCAGCGGTTGAACTTGAAAACATCAGACCGCAACAGACTCGGAAATTTTTATTATCTGGTATGTCCCAGCAAGAGAAGATTGACTATGGAGCTTTGATAGAAGAACTTGGTGGAGAGTTGTTTGATAATAAATATTTCAACCCAGTATGTTGTCATATTATTGTTGGACAAATTAACAGGTTGGTAGAAATGTAGAGTTCTGTTTGGTCAATGTGTTGTGGTGCACAAAAAATGTTAAAGTGCCAATGCAGCGAAATTTCACGCCAGTTTTTTTATGATTGCATTTGAAAGAACACTTAAAATGACCATAGCCCCTAGAATTATATTGTCTGGAGACGCGGCGAACATCAAAGCGGTTAACAATGAGTTTTTTATAGGTTAAAGTGTAGTTAATGGGAACCACAAAGGAGTTTTAGTTGTAATGTTGAAAAACGAGGGAGAGATTAGGAGGGAATTCGAATAATAAGCGCAATTAGCCTCTGGCTATTTTGCGTATGAAAAAGTGACGCGGAACCGCTGTTGGACATGCAGTGTAGATATCATGTTTAAGAATCATGTGAATACATCAGAAAAAGATTTGTAACGTATAAGTAAAGTGCAATCAGGATCTTAGGACACAAGCAACGCTGCTATTAGTTGATTGCTTCATTATACCAAAAATACAATGTGTTCAGCAAGCGAAATAAGGTGCACAAACGTGAACAAAAACCTAGAACAAAGACTTTGGTCGCGTTTCCGGACAATTTATTTCGAGAGACTATGAAATGACAAAGAAAACGATCTATAGTAAAAACACTACAACCGACCTAAAATCAGTCCGGCCTAAGTTCGGACTAGCATCATGTAAACACTTCCAATGTCCTTCATCAGAGTAAATCCTAATCATAAAGTAATACGAAAGTTGAGTGCTGTATAGGCAATATGTTGTGATTGATGTAGATCATTCCATTTCTATTCCTTTCGTTTCATTTTGTTTCATTTCATTTTATTTAATTTTATTTTACTTTATTTTATTTCACTTTACTTCATTTTGTTTTATTTTATTTTATTTTATTTCATTTTATTTCGTTTCGTTTCGTTCTATCCTATTTCAGAAATGAGAAATGTTTAGCTTCCATCGCTGCTGGAATCTGGGTCCTACACAAATCCTATTTGGAAGCTAGTCGCTTAGCTGGACATTTTGTAGACGAAGAAGATCACGAATGGGGCGTAGAAATACCTGGAGTACCGTTAAGTAATTTAGCTTGTGCTGCAAGAAAATGGAGAATGGAGTTAAGAAAGGTATGGAATAACTTATTTTGTTGTTGTCGTTGTTGTTACAGTTGCTCCTTCCTTCCCTTCCTTCCTTCCTTCCTTCCTTCCTTCCTTCCTTCCTTCCTTCCTTCCTTCCTTCCTTCCTTCCTTCCTTCCTTCCTTCCTTCCTTCCTTCCTTCCTTCCTTCCTTCCTTCCTTCCTTCCTTCCTTCCTTCCGTCCGTCCGTCCGTCCGTCCTGCCTGCCTGCCTGCCTGCCTGCCTGCCTGCCTGCCTGCCTGCCTGCCTGCCTGCCTGCCTGCCTGCCTGCCTGCCTGCCTTCCTTCCTTCCTTCCTTCTTCCTTCCTTCCTTCCTTCTTTCCTTCCTTCCTTCCTTCCTTCCTTCCTTCCTTCCTTCCTTCCTTCCTTCCTTCCTTCCTTCCTTCCTTCCTTCCTTCCTTCCTTCCTTCCTTCCTTCCTTCCTTCCTTCCTTCCTTCCTCCCTCCCTCCCTCCCTCCCTCCTTCCCTCCCCCTCTCTCTCCTTCCCTCCCTTCCTCCCTGCCTCACCTCTTTCCCTTCCTCCCTCCTTCCTTCTCTCTCTCTTCCCCCACTTTCACCATACTCTATCTTCTGCAGAAATCACAACGACATAACGCTCAAGTTGGTGCATTTCAAAACTGGAAGATATTACTTTGCGTTGAAGAGGGCAAAGCATCTTCCTTTGCAAGGCTTTTGGAAGCTGGAGGCGCAAAAGTCGTAGGAAGCAAACCTCCGTTCCATGACATCACTGGTGTTACTCATGCCTTTATCAGTAAGTCTAAGACTCTATCTACACTTAATGTCAACGCAATTGTTTATATAAACATAATCATACTAAGCCGGGTTTGTGTAAGGTCGGCGTTAGATCATATTGAATTGACGTACAGTGACGTCACAACTTGGAACTTTAAAAATGGATTGGCGTGCGTGTATTAAAAGCGAAGGACAGTATAGTTTCAAGATAAACGTCCGCGTGTCTTCTTTGACGACTTCCACTGTTTGATACAAAAACTAACAAACAAATCGAGTAATGACGACAAGATAAAAGATTGGGTTCCCAGCCATCCTCACGAACGGCGCAGACGGACTCCAGATGAGAGAGAATCGGGATATTGATTATGATACACTTAATGTCTGCTCCCGAGGGAAACAGTTAGTTTTGTTTTCCCGAGAGTCTTGATATTTCCCGAGACGAAGTCGAGGGAAGTACACAAAAGACAAACGCTAAGACTTTTCGCCTGGCTCCGTAATTTTACTTCCACCAAACAAATATGAGTCTCGGAACAAAAGAACAGCAATACATGTATTTCTCCAGTTAATCTTCACACATGCTTTGAAGACCTATAAATGTTCTTTTTTTCGTACCAAATAAGCTTTTGTTTATATGTGCTACTCCGAGTGAAGAAACCTACTTTTCACCATTCTTCTTATTCATTAGGTCCTGGCAAGTCATCTCTTGTGCAAAGCATCGACTTTGAGCGTCTTCAGAAAGCAAAAATACTCGTGCTAAAAACAGAATACATTGCGGATTACCTTACGGAGAATCCTCTGCCGTCCGTAGGCAAGTATCTTATCAAAAAATCTCAAGAACGACTGAAATTGGCCAACAGGAAAAGAAAGCCGGACGAAAGCACGTCGGAGACAACGGAGAAACGTTTCAAGAGATCTTAAGGGAAGTATGAAAAAATACATGTGTAGTTTTGCACGTTGTTATAAGCAAGAATCTTACTAGCTTATATGTCATATATATAACTGGACTGCAGGCCTCGTAAAGGCTAGTTTGGAATAGGAACAGACAGGAAAGTTTCGTTTGTGCTCATTAGTTCCGACCAAGAGCTCACAAGACAAGGAAACTTTCCTATCCGGTCCTGGGGAAAATTTTACTGAGTGGAAACTAGCCTTAATGGTCTCATACAAAAAGTGACCGAACTTACGGAACCGAGGGTCCTTTCTCTCATAGGAGCGACCGCTGACCTTATCTTGCCCAGTATCCTTACATGTATCCTTATTTCACTGTGGGCTCAGTCGGGCCCATAGTCCGATCAACGCTATTAATTTATTTATTAGAAAACGGTCAGCGGCTACTACTATGGGAGTAAGGACAGTGGCAGTCATCTTGGATCAGTAATCCTTGTCGGTTACTTTTAACTCTTTCACTGCTAGATTTCTCTCTTTGACTAGTAAAATCATCTGGCGTTAGCCAGAGTAAAATAATTGAATTAGTGAAATAAAAATAGCGTGCTGCGTAGGCAGTGTAGAAACAACAATCGAAATATAATAAGGTTAGATATACTGCCGAAACAGAGAACGTAGGATTCTAACGTTTCGAGCGAAGATCCTTCGTCAGAGAGAAACGTAAAGAGTGTAGACTCTTTACGTAAAGAGTCTACACTCTACCATCTACCATCTACACTCTACCATCTACACTCTACACTCTACAAGAAACGTGTAATCTACACTCTACACTCTACACTCTACACTCTACACTCTACACTCTACACTCTACACTCTACACTCTACACTCTACACTCTACACTCTACACTCTACACTCTACACTCTACACTCTACACTCTACACTCTACAAGAAACGTGTAAAGAGTCTACACTCTTTACGTTTCTCTCTGACGAAGGGCCTTCGCTCGAAACGTTAGACTCCTACGTTCTCTGTTTCGGCAGTATACCTAACCTTACCATATTTCGATTGTTAAAATAATTAAAACTTGATTGTAGCAGTGAAAGAGTTTACACAATATTAACAGCAACATTGCAATAAGCTGACTTGCAAACGGTACACGGCGATTTCTTGGCCATGGCAAGTTGCTAAAAATTCGCATTTTAAATATCAAAGCAACATTGCAATGTTGCAATGTTGACTTGCTAACGATACAGGGCGACTGCTTGGCGAGTTGCTAAAAATTCGCATTTAAAATATCAAAGCAACATTGCAATGTTGCAATGTTGATTTGCTAACGGTACAGGGCGACTGCTTGGCGAGTTGCTAAAAATTCGCATTTTAAATATCGAACTTCACATAACATGAAGTTTACTTAGGTTAGTTGTTCTGACTTTCAATAGAGCTTCATATTATGTGAAGTTAAATATCTAAAATGCGAATTTTTAGCAACTTGGCAAGAAATCACCGTGTACCATTTGCAAGTCAACATTGCAATGTTACTGTCAATATTACAAGGTCGTGTGGGAAAGAACATCTGGTTTGACTGCAAATAATTTTAGTCGTGGGTTTCATAAGATGACATAACGCCTTACATTCAAACGAGACGGTTGTCCGTTCACCATTTCTTGAACATTTTTTGTTCAAATCAAGTAAACAGCATTACAAAACATCATTAATAAGTACTTGTAAATAAGATACAACATTAACTGTATTATTATTAGTAATCTTTCTTTTTACTTTTTTAACTTAACCTTTTTCAAAACAATTAAGTTTCTACATTTTATTTACTTTGAAATATATAGTTTTTGATTCTATTATCGTTTTGTCCAATGTTGATTTAATAAGAGTTAATTAAGGCGATGAACTAATTTAACAACCAAAGTTTTGCCTATGCATTGGGACGTCAGGAATAGAATCCTTAATTGTTGGTTGGTGGGGTGGGGTGGGGTGGTTGGTTGGTTGACTGGTCAGTTGGTCGGTTGGTTGGTTGGTTGGTCGACTGGTCGGTTGGTCGGTTGGTTGGTTGGTTGGTTGGTTGGTTGGTTGGTTGGTTGGTTGGTTGGTTGGTTGGTTGGTTGGTTGGTTGGCTGGTTGGTTGGTTGGTTGGTTGGTTGGTTGGTGGGGTGGGGTGGGTGGGTGGGTGGTTGGTTGGTTGGTCGACTGGTCGGTTGGTCGGTTGGTTGGTTGGTTGGTTGGTTGGTTGGTTGGTTGGTTGGTTGGTTGGTTGGTTGGTTGACTGGTCGGTCGGTCGGTTGGTTGGTTGGTTGACTGGTCGATCGGTCAGTCGGTCGGTCGGTTGGTTGGTTGGTTGGTTGGTTGGTTGGTTGGTTGGTTGGTTGGTTGGTTGACTGGTTGGTTGGTTGGTTGATTGGTTGATTGGTTGGTTGACTGGTTGGTTGGTTGTTTAATTGCATGGTTGATTGATTTGTTGGTTGTGCACGGATTATTAATAGAGATAAATAGTAAATCGTCTGGCGTTACACAGAATGAAATACTAAACACAATTCAGAACGTCAGTATTTCGTTATCAAAATTTATCTCGGCAATTTACCACCTCACTCTTCCGTCCGTTTTAATATAGACTATAGGTCTTTCAGCTTTGAGTTCGTTAAATTTTGTTAGTTCTTTCTGTACAAGCTGTCGTTAATTGGTAAAACTTAGAAAACTGTTAACTCTAGACGGGGTTCGAAACAGCAACTGTTAGAGCGTCTGGCGAGCGTTTGAAAGGTTGTCTCGTCTGCAACTACATTTTAGCGATGACTGCAAAAAAATGATATTCTTTGGTCCCATGCATGACAAAGATATGGCTAGATCCATGCTTGACGGGATGTTTATCATGCTATGGATTCTAGACGTATTTTTACTCTCACATGCAGTGTAATACAATACTTTATTTATTTTCATATTTCTGCTACTTTTACATATTAATGCTAATAATGACAATTTACAAAATTACTCTAGCACTAATGTTTTTAAATGTACATATATATGTTTAACCTTGAAGTATAGGTATATACCAGAATTAGTTTTCCAAGAATCATGACCATCTTGGCCGTACATTTTCCCCATTACAGCGACTGTTCCGTCGTTTATGTAACCGTGAGTCATATTTCAATATCGAATGGCGCTACCGAATTTTTATTTCTGTATTTCTTTCCAACTCCATGGGCCTTCCTGAACCACTGATATGGCATTGTCAGTCTGAAGAATTCTTCTCTGATATCTTCATTAAAATGCACCAGTACCAGTGGAACCAATCCAGCGAAACTGTATGTTGTTATTTCAGTAAGCACATCAAATGCCTTCGCACTGTTCGTCGAAAGCGATTGAGCGTCTACGATAAGGAAAATACATCGTGGAGCCCACATTAAGACGTATAATAGAATTATTAATATAACAACTCGTGACCAACGAACTTCGGCTGGAAAATCTAATGGGACCCTGTTGTACTCCGTCAATCTCGAATCGACAACACCAATAGACTGAGCATGTTTGGTCGAGAGCTTCATGATCTGGTAATGAATTACGAACATCAAGATCAAAGGAATAATCTCTACGACTAGTAGGAGGTAAACGTAGTTTTCCTTTCGGAGCAGGTTGAAGTTACAGTTGAACAGTTTAAGAGCGCCTTCTGAATGATACAGGGGCAAGAATGAGATCGCAATGGCGATAATCCACGCACACAATAGCAAGCTTACAGCTCGGCATCTGGTCATGAGTGAGGCGTATTTCTGTGGTCTGGAGATCGCAATATACCGATCCATACTCATTGTTGCCAGTGTTAAAATAGACACGACACACCATAGTAGGGTGACTATAAGATACGCTTGGCATAGTCCAGTCTCGTCGCTCGGTTCTCCATTCGACTCCTTCCAAACACGAACGACGCGTAAAGGAACTATAGTCGTAGCTGGGATCAGATTGGCGAGGATAAGACTAACGGAATGAAGATGAGTCGTCTTATGAAGTCTTTTGTTTTTCCAGATCGAAACAAGAATAAGCACATTTCCAAGCAGGGTAAAAAGAATAAGGATCACCAATAAGACTGAGTTGAGTTCTAAGATACTGTGATTTTGAGTTGAACTCCCTGGCTCACTTGTCATGTCTGTGTTCATACCATAGCAACCTACAATAGCTGCTCCTTTGATCTCCAGTCCACTATATATTCTCTGCTATTTTCAACCCCAAAAACCACGGCAGCGACTTACAACTGTATTTTTCTTTTGAAACAGGTATTTTCCGAGTTTTAACTCCTCAATGATCAAGCGACAACACTTTCACAATTGACGCCAAACTCTGGTGAGAAATGCCTCATTGCTATGGAAACATGTCAACACTGCTCAGATTTCACAAAGACGTTAATCCGCAGAGATTATTGGTAAGTTAATTAGCGAACTAACGATTATGTAGTTCCTAGCAGGCGTTCTGTTCTGGGGAGGGAGTTGAGGGGCAGCAGAAAGACTCTTGACTCAACCCTCTCCCCCAGAACAGAACGCCTGCTACGCAGGCTAGTTCGTATAATTATATTGTTCGATTGCTGATATGCTGTAAGCCTAAATTATTGACCTACTTAGACTAGATTACATGGACATTGAAGAGGGACCTGCAGAGTTGAAAAAAGCTTTCAAGCATAGAATTTCAGGTTATCAGAGCCTTTCTTTAAATAGCGGGAATTTTGGCTTTCACGACATTCATACATAGCGTGATTTTTACATTGGCCTTCCAGCTTTACCATTCGGCTATATAATTGAGTACTGACGCCACCGACTGGTGCTACAATGCTTGTTTATATGGAGGCGAGTTACTGGGCGTCTGGGCCTCGGTAACTTGCCAGGTAACACGCTTCCATGTAAACGGAACGTAAAGTTTATCCAGGTGTCCCAGTTAATTTGGACCCCCCTAAATTCGGACCCCCTGTCCAAATCTTTCTTCTAGTAAATCTACTGGGAGATTTGGACCCGGGGGGTCCAAATCCGCTGTGACACCGGCAAACTGGGTAAATCGGCTCCATATCAGGCTTCGCCGTGACTGCTGCCACTGTTAGTGCTGGGCATTTGTTAGTTAGCCAGTGTTTTATTGCAAATCAACGCCTTCCTTCTCAACACTTTGCTTCCTCACTAGTAAACCTTCCAGTCCTAGTACTCTACTCTGCAGATACGACACACTTTACTTCACATTTCACTCTGATGAAGAGTTCCACTCGAAACGTCAGGTTACTAAAATTCTCAGCTGACTCAGCAGTTTACCACCTTTTCACTTCGCTCTATCTAAAACACTGCCTACGCGGGTTGTGCGAGTTTGCTCGCACGTGTACATATCTAATATGATGACTGGATACTACGTTTACACTAGAGCAAAAGTTTCCAGATCTGTAAATGTTTCCGGATTCGCTTAGCCTGCGTAGCTGGCGGTTTTAAACACGGAGCGAGCGCACAGCTAAAATTACTTCCGGCCTTACCCGAGGAACTTTGGCTGAGACTGAAGAGTGGAGCTTTTGTGAGACAATTGTGAGACTTGTTTACTGTTTTTAAATTAAACTTGCCACTTCCCAAACGTCGAATTTGTCTTTTTCAAGTTAACACATCATTTTGAGTAGAAAGAAGGAAAAATTACGCTTCCAATACGTCGAAACAAAACTAAGGTGAGGAAAAACCGTACGAAAAAGACCAAGCGTCTCACCATTTTGCTTGTTGAATGCAGATGATGTCTGTATTCTTTGCTTATTCATTCATATCTTCCGTCCTTGTAATTATAAGACCATTTTATATACACCAAGAATGTTGATAATGAATATCTCCATGTAGATGTCTGAACATCATCTCACTTTTCAACGACGACAACTTTGTTTTTGCACGATCGACAGTACATGTTGTCTGGAAAGCCAGACAAATGACTACTAAAAAGTTCTCAATTTGTGATATATTGACTTGCAAAGTTAATATAATAAACTATTTATTGTCTTCGTTTAAATGGTCTGTTTTAGTTAAATATCAAAGTATTGTCTTTTATGTGGAACTTTATTTTAAAAAACGGCAAAAGACAAAGCAGCTATACGTGACCTTCAAACATCATTTGAAAGCAAGGTCATAATATAAGCTTATATATTTTACAAATTCATTGACCAAACAAATTTAATCACTTCAGAATTGTTTTTATCTAAGACTCTTATGTTTCTCTTCACAATTTACATGGGTAATTGAAAGGTAAAAAGGTTATAAATAAAAGATAATTCTCAAACCTTCACCAGCTCACTGACTCGTTGTTGACTTGACTGTTGACATTTCAAACTGTCAGTGCGTAGCCGGGGAGGGGCTCCCTTTTATGTGCTCGCTCCGTGTTTAAGGGGTGGGGTCTCAGTTGAAGAAGCGGGCGAGGGCGAAGAAGCGGGCGAAGGAGAAAAAGCGGGCGGAAAGAGCGCTATTCCGCCCGCTTTTTCTCCCTCGCCCGCGAGACCCCAACGCTTAAAACCGCCAGCTACGCAGGCTAGGATTCACTTCGGATTCGGATTCGTTAGGCGTTTACACTACAACAGTATTCGCAGATTCGGCCCTTTAAACTACACTCGGAATTCCTTTAATTCAGTTAATATGTTGATCATGTTGGTTCCACCGCAACCTCAACCAATTAAACATTTTGTCCCAAGGTGTTCCCTTGCAACACTTTATAAATCATTAGTCCAGCCTTATTTTGATTACTGTTCACCTTTATGGGATACATGTGGCAAGCTACTAAAAGATAAATTACAAAGACTTCAAAATCGTGCTGCAAGGGTCATAACGGGAGCAAATTATGATACACGTTCAATGGACGTATTAAACAGTTTACAATGGGATACCCTCCAAATTAGACGTGCAAGAGTAAAGGGCACTCTAGTCTACAAAATCCTAAATGGGCAATCTGCGCCGTTTCTGCGAGACGGTTTGACAAAGCTTAAAGATATTAATAAAAATTATAATCTCAGAAATATTGAAACTGATCTAGCACTTCCAAAGCCAAACACTAATTTTCTCAAGCGTAGTTTTAAATATAGTGGTGCAATGCTGTGGAATAATTTACCAACTGAGGCAAAAAAGGCAACGTCACTTTCAGATGAATTTAAGAATAGACTTGCCACTTTGCCTTTTGCTGAAACATGCTGACCCGGTTGCTTTAATACTTAGTTTTTAGATTATATTTCAGACTTACATTACGCTACATTACTTGTTAGTTAGTTAGTTAGTTAGTTAGTTAGTTTGTTATTTAGTTAGTTTTTAGGTAGGTAAGTTTAAATATACGCCCCTCCTGGAAATCAACTTCTATTATAAGTTGTGTGAGGCCAGCGTATTAAAATAAAGATGATGTATGATGTATGTATGACTACGAGCGGAAGAGCATCCGAATTCATCAGAATAACCGTTCACACTACGTATTGTCTCGGATTCAAAAGTATTCGGATACGAAGTTTCTACATTTTTTTCCGGATTCGAAATCTCCGGATACGTGATCAAATTGGAAAGTTTTTACTCCGGATTCATTCTTTTGTGTGTAAATGGCAAAACGAATCCGGTACTAAAACGTTCCGGATAAATTAGGTCACACCGTCACGGATCCGTACACGTTAAGTGAAAGGCTTTACGTGCACCGAAACCGGAATAAAAATCGCTTCAGATATACTGCGGAAATGATTGAAAAATGTGAGTTTCGAAAACACCTTGATTTATTTATGTATTTTCTTCCCGTTCAATATCTAAACTGTGGACATGGTTGTTCAGCAGGCGTGCTGCGGGGACGACTCGCCCGCGTGTTTAATACGTATTGTTTTGTAAAATAAAACCGGTTTACAGACACATTTAATTGGGAAAACTACTTTGGTTGTGAGTTCTGACAGTATAGATGCTCAACTATTCTGTGTTCTGGTCGTCGTTTTATGTATGGTGAAGATAATGGATTAAGTAATATCTAAAACACGAGCAGGAGTGTTTTATCAGATATAAAACACGAGGCGAAGCCGATCAGATATAAAACCCGATGCGAAGCCAAAAAAACACGTTCTGCGAGTGTTTTGAATGGCTTTAAAAACGATCACCATTTGGTAAGTTCGTTGGCGTAGTAATTTTGAAAAATTACGTTGTCTAAGGCGAGAAAATCAAAGCTAAAGTTTATGTAAATCAGGAGAATGTTTTATCACATATAAAACCATACCCTGCGAGTCAGAGCCCCTTTCCGACCTACGCCGGCTTCCGGGGAAAGTGGGCTCTGCCAACAAACTCGATATTTCTTGCCAAGATACTATTTTGGGCCCAGGCTCTAACGCGTCATTTCCTATTTTCCTGCTTACGCGTGTTCGTAAACTAGAACTTGTTTGACCAGTTTAAAACCTGACTGACTCGCCCCAAACTTGGGGCGAAGATCGAGTTTGTTGGCAGAGCCCACTTTCCCCGGAAGCTTGCGTAGGTCGGAAAGGGGCTCTGACTCGCAGTGTACCTTCAATGTGGAAGCCTGTTTCCTCCTGTAGTAATACTAGAGCAATGAGGGATGGTTCTTACTAGACTTCTAGGAAGAACAGTTTATGACATTTGACTAAAAGGGTTATCCAAGTATATTAAATGAAGTTAGTTTAGTTTTTCCGTATGTTTTTGCTGTACAAGCTGTCGTAAGTTATAGTCAGTTTTAGCTTGCTTTTGAAATTCGTTTGTCAACATTCGTTGGAAGGTTGGGAACTTGGTACGGAAGTTCAGATAAAGGATAAAGGACTGGGTGGCTGATCATCCTTACTTGCAGCTAGCGGCTGAATTGCGAAGGACGCAGATCAACGGGGCCGTGTCGAGGCATATCAAAGGCGCTCGAAGCAGCCGTCAACGACACAGTTCAGACCACGGATCACAGCTGAGATGTTAGGTGTTGATTTTATGGAGGGAGGAAAACCGGAGAACCCGGCGAAAAACCCTCGTAGCAGGAGAGATCAACTACAACTCCACTCACATGAGTCCAAGCCCGACAACGCTTAACTTTTTGGTGAGAGGCAGCGCGCCAACAGCACACGCCACCCGTGCTCGCCTTCACGTTCGTCGTGAAGTTCGAATTTAATAAGCTTTGAATTGAATTCCTTTGGTAAAATCACGGAGATGAAGATTATTTGTTGTATAAAATATAACAATAGATACTTAGTTAAGCAGAAACAAATTGCCGACTTAAATTTGTATCTACCTCGGAACGTAGCTCGGAATGTTCAATTATACGTATCGGATTTCAAAAGCAAGTTGAAACGGACTCTAAACTCAAAGAAACTCTGAGCTCCAGACGGGACTCGAACCCACAACCTTCCGTATGCCAGCCGGACGCCGCCACTATTGAGCCATTGGAACTCGGAGTTTTCAGTTTCTCTGAGTCACTTACGACAGCTTGTATACAGCAAAATCAAACAAAAAAACTTTACCAAGTCAAGCTAAAAACACTAATAACATACAAAGTTAGTTTATTCTACAATCCTAGGTCCAAATCGGCAAAGTGTGCCAACAATTTTGTCCAGGATTGTAGTTATCTCCATGCCCCGGAAAAATTTTGAAATTTAGGTGTTTTTAAATGCCATTTCCTGCATTTTAGGGAAAGAATTTATAGAATTCGAATTTGTAGAATTCTGAAGATTATAAAATACGAAAATTAAATATTTACATTATTTTTTTTGGAGGATTGCGGCAAACATTTTAGTCAGTTTGATTATGTATTTATTGTGTATAGAGGGTTTTCATCTTACGTCACGGCGGCCATATTAGTGTACCAAAACAATGAAATGGCGGCCATATTGGTGTACGGTATGGGAATTAGCTCTTTCTTATTCAAATATTTCGTATTGTTTCACCACCCCAATGGGCCACCGATCACGTGAGTGAAAACGCTCTATCCAAGTATGTTAGTGAAAAGCGTGCAGTATAGATTCTTTAGTCACGAGTACACAAATCACGCATGGAAATTAAACGCGTGGCCAGGCCACAGGGAGCCCATCTTGGCAGCACTTGGGCACCTGTGGCGGACTCGAAAGACGCGCGGGGGACTGTGGCAGGGGATTTAAAAAAATACGGAAAACGGTTACCGGAAGCGAGGGAAAAACGGGGGGAAAGGGGGGGAGGGAGAGAAAAAAATATAAGGGATGAAACACCAAACGTTCAACGTGGAATGTGTTCCGCAAGTAGCCAGGACATCTCGTATCGTCGGGAGCCACCGTTGGAATACTGAAACCTACTGAAACTCAGAGTCAGATGAATGTGCAATAAATCAATAATCCTGAGACTTCCCGCTTTATCCGAAAAGCTTATCGTAGGATTTCGTAGCTATCCGAAGTGTCAACGATGACGTAGTGTCCTAGCTACTTGCGGAACACATCTCTCGAAAATACGATATGTAATTTAGCTGCAAAATCACGGCTAAAAGGTGAGATTTTGCCTCATTTTGATTATATTTTGATAAATGAATCATTATCACAACTACTTCGCTCAATTGTTTTACAATTTTAATACCTATAGCCGCTTAAAACGATGTTCAAAACAAGGAAGAATTCGTGTTTCATCCCTTTATTATTTTCCTAACACACCACGATCGAGTGTGCCACAGGGTACCCACGCTCTGCCAAGATGGGCTCCCTGTGGCCAGGCCACGGACTAGCGTTGGAGATTAGTAGAATAATGAATGACGTCATTGGCTACGCCACTGGAGGAAGAACCGTAGACTGATAAGGTTATCCAGTATAAATAAAGTTAGTTTAGTTTACTCTGGTTTCCTGCTGTAGTAACACTGCAAATCAGTAAAGGATGACCCTTACTATAGACAGATAGAAAAAACAATTTAGATATGACTGATTAGATAAATCAAAGTTAATAAAAGTAGCGTGCTGCGTAGGCAGTGTAGAAACAACAATCGAAATATAGTAAGGTTAGATATACTGCCGAAACAGAAAAGAAAAGTTAGTTTAGTTTCCTCCTGTAATAACACTGAATCAAACAGGGATGGTCCTTACTGGTCTTACAACATAAACCAGTTTACGTATAGACCACTTTCATAATAGCGATTAATTTGAATAATCTTTTTTTATGTGCATTTTATTAAGCATTTCTGGCCTCGTTTGTGTGTCTGTAATTCAAAAGAATCTTTGCTTGATAACGAGGCCAAGAAGGCCACATTTAGATGCACATAAAAGAATATTTAAAGCTTCGGCCATTATGAAAGTGGTCTGTGACAGTTCGCGTCATCTAGTATAAATAGAGTTAGTGGTTTAGTTTACTCTGGTTTCCTCCTGTAGCAACACTGGGTCAAAGAAAGATGGTCCTTACTGGACCTCTAGGGTGAACACTTTAGATATGATATCGAGTATAAATAAAGTTAGTTTAGTTTACTCTGGTTTCCTCCTGTAGTAACACTGGTCAAAGAAAGATGGCTCTTACTGGACCTCTAGGGAGAACAGTTTAGATATGACTGATAGGGTTATCCAGTATAAATAAAGTTAGTTTAGTTTACTCTGGTTTCCTTCTGTAGTAAGACTAGACCAACGAGGGATGGTCCTTACTGTACCTCTATGCATGGGAACAGTTTAGATATGACTGATAGGGTTATTATCTTAGACGGTCGGCCAACCTTGATAAAAGTGTCTCAAAAACACCGTTGATGCCATTTTTTGTTACAAGCAGGTAACCATGCCAGATAGTATCGGATAGGGTATATTTTGAAGGTGAGGGGGGTTGCCAGTCGTAATTTGAAATTTGTATACTAAAATTTGGAGTTTTTTAAAGGCACACTGGGATGAATGAGATTTCTGTGGAGTGAAGCAAACTATACGTAGGTGTTTTATTTTGAATGGCTCGCTTCAGAACGTTATCCAATCAGCGTGCCTCTAGTTCTGGTTAACCTAATTCGCATAACTCAAAATCATGAACAAACAAGAAATATGGCGTGAATATCTTCAGCACTTTACTGTTAACTCACCGGCTCAACAGTGCTATCTCGTGATACACGGGTGGTAACCGGCCTAGTCATTTTGATTAATGTCTAAGCTACATTTCTATGGTGGTTACCTATTTGCAACAAAAAGTTGGCTGCTTGCTGTGGCTGTTCTTCGAAGTGTTATATTTAGGTTAATTTGCGCCATATTTCTTGTTTGTTTATGATTGTGAGTTATGAATTAGGATAATCGAACCTCAGCCACGCTGATTGGATGGCATTCTGAATTTAGCCAATCCAAATAAAACACAAACGTATTAGGCAGCACTTTACATATATCCCATTCATCACATTGTACGTCCAAAAATCTCCAAATTTTAGAATATAAATCAATAATTAACACTATCCGATATGATTTATCACTACACTAACATTATTTATACTGGACAACCCTATCAGTCATATCTAAACTGGTCTTTGTAGAGGTCCAGTAAACTAACTTCATTTTGCTGGATATAGACGACCGGCCAAGGCTTCAAAATATTACTTTTGTGCAAGAAGGTAAAGTTTATCGGAATTCTGCCCTGCCTCGGAAATATTTGCACCCGGAAAAAGGAACCGGAAATCGCTCTGGACTTCCCACTTCGCTGTGCGCCAATTCGCAACGACATGCGATTTTTGGTAAACAAAACCACAAAACGCCGAAGACGAGTGGCTGCGATGTTATCTCAAAGATAAAGTACACCAGACGACGTTAAAGATGACGATTTGTGTAGACGTTTCGATAATAATTTTTAACAACAACTAACAAGAAATGTAGTCTTTAACTGGAAGCTACGATTTAGAAGTGTTCATTTTATTCAAGCCGAAATCTGTCGTCTTTGTATTAAGATGGATGTTAAAGTACCCACACTTTTCATTACAGCTAATGTTGGGTCGTTATTCGAAGATGTGAGTAGATCGGAGAGGCTTAAATGTTTTGCTAAATTGTAATCTAATTCAGTTACGTCTTGTATTTAGGTGAAATATCTATTACCAGGATGGAGCCGTGAAATGCAGCAAGTAAGTATTGTCAGAGATTGTGTAAGCGTAAATAAAGTTCTAGTATCTGCCTATTTATACCATACGTAAAGTTACCCCTGAAGTATTTAATAGTAAACGTGTTAACTGAATTCATAAAAATCACACATTTCTTACAGAAAATCATCTCTTTGAAGTATCCTAAGTTTGTGGCATTTCATTTTCAAGAGGTCGGAGGGAAAGTTCCTGCCGCAGCTTCAGAAGGAATCGAATTAATAACAAAGTAAGCTTTTTAGATTCTATCATGTTTTTTTATCTCCTATATTCGATAACATATTTTGTTCTAATTTTATCGAATGGAATTCAAGTTACGGTTATAATTGATACATTACTGTTCTTTTCATATCGTTTATCTAGACAGTTGTTGGGCTCTCAAGATTTGGCCGAATATACAACCATTCTTGGCTATTTCGATCAAGATTACAAAAACAACGCGAAGTTTACGGTATGAATTTCACGTATTTTCTTTTTAGGATAAACTTGTTCTTTCAAAACAGCTGCTTTGCAAGAGCGTAATATCAAATAATATGTTTTCAAATTATGCAACACGTCTCTCCTCCTCCCACTCATTTGCAACCCCAGACCTGTTATGTACTGAAGCAGAGTGGTTAAAAGCGGGTAGTCTTCTCAAAATTATATTATATTTCATATTTTAACGTACATGTTTATGAAATATGTACAAATATATACCGAAGTTATGTAGATTGTAGTAATTTACCATGTAAAGAATTGAAAGAACAATGAGGTACATGCTGTGTGCAGTACATGCTGTGTTCCTTCAACATACTTTAGATTTCTTAGGGGGTGTTTAATATATGGAGGCAAGCCAGCCCCGGGTACCCAAGCTAGCCCCGGGTACCCAAGCTAGCCCCGGGTACCCAAGCTAGCCTGCTTTGCTGAGATGATTTTTATTGTGTTTACATGAGAAGGGCTAGCTCGCCTAGCCAGGCTTGCTTGCTTGATGTGCCAATTGCATAATTTATCAGTTCTGGTAAGACACAATTATTAGTCTCGTTGTTTTAAATATGAACTGTACATGAACAAGCAGAACTCGTGAATTGTTAATATGTTGAAAAAAGCTGATAAAAACAAATTTTGTTGTGTGCATGTACAAAGATTTTAATGCCAGCCCAGGTAGGCAAGCCAGCCTAGTCGGTAACCAAGATCTCAGTCTCACAAAGTGAGATCTCAGCCAGCTGAGTTACTCAGTACAATTGGCAAGTTCCTGGTTGGTAGAACAGACACTGTTTACTCAGCACTGGCAGCTGGGATCTTGGCAAAGTGGGGTAAACATTCCCCCATATAAACATTTTTGCCCGGGTAACTCTGTCTATAGTGGGATGAATTTTCTATATTCGTTACTTCATGTCACTTTCATTGCTGATAATTTTCTCAAATATTACAACCCACCAGGTAACTCGCTTTCATATAAACAGAATGTAAAGTTGATCCTGGTAAACCAGGTCACCTCGTGTTTTAAATCTGAGAAAACTCTAACTCAGCTGACCAAGTAACTTGCCTCCATAACAATATAAACAGTCCCTTAGGCTACATGTAAATATGGGAAATTATTTCAATTCCCAGATTATAATTGATTTTTGGAAATGGGTGATTCCAGAAAAGATCCATACCTCCCCCACAGAGGACATTTGTGCCATCCGGGGAGGGGAGGGGGGTAAATCTACTTCTGTCCTCCGTGGGGGACGTGTGGATATTTTCTGGAATGACCCAATAGGTGTGATTTTAGTTTATGGGTATCATCAAGAAATAGAAAATGATTGCCCATGTTTATATTTAACAAATAAAACATAAAGCTCCATGCATATTGAACACGAAAGAAGTTGAGAAGTTACAGTACCGCTCGTGAGTAAGGTAATATCGACTCGCGAGTAGCGAGTACTCGTGGGTACTCGCGCGTCATAGCGAGTACTCGCTTCGGCTCGTTACGCGCGAGTACTCGCACTTCTAGCGAAAACAAACATTGGCAAATACTCGCTACTCGCGAGCATTGCGAGTCAGTATAACCTATAGGATCAGGAAATTACTGGACATTTATATGAAAGAACTAATCAAAGCAATCAACTTTACAAAATAAATTAAAACGACGAAGGCTTATAAAACTTTCTTTAGACAGCATTTCAATACATTTCAGCGTCGGATGGTGACGGCTGTTATTGAAGTATATTAATATGCACTGTTATCGCGCTATGAACAATCTAAGTTTGACTTCAATTGATGGAAATGACAGAGCAATCAAAGACAAGTTATATGATGATATGATACCTAGAAACAATTATTAAAGGCACGGCATTTCAATATACATCCATATGTTAAAGAATACTCACAGCTTGTCGTTAACTGGGTCGCGCCGTCGCTGACATGCACGGCTTCCAAATTATAGATTTCGAATGATCACAAAACTTTACTTCCAGTGTAAACATCCATATTAATATAATTTCCATAGTTGGCATTTAGTGTGTATCCAGATGAACGTTTGCTATGAAGTTTTACGGGAAATAACTATACCGTTTTATCGGCACTTGGTCTTGAGCAGTGTTTACGTTCTGCTTCAAAAATTATCGAAGCAACGGCGAATGAGGTCATCGTTTGCCTCGCGAAAAAAAAGCCAAAACAATTTCGAAATACATGGCATTTTATATAAAAAGGCATTACGAAGGCCCATTGATCAAAAGAAAAACGGACAACAACTCGTTATAAACCACAAATATACAGCAGTGCAATAAGTGCATGTCTAGTAAGTTTTTCCGCGACTTTTTCCATGCGGCGCGGCTTTACCTCATTTGAATTGAGATGTGTCAAGTCGACATGTAATATATTCATAACGTAGCACGTTCATCACTGCAGAATACCAAGCGATCAATTTCGTTTCAGAATTATAGCTGTGACCGTCTTAAAGCGCGAGCATTTGGTAAAACAAAGACTAGGTGAATTTATCACGCTAAAGCCGCAAAGCAATCGCGTCAATATCACGTCAACATTTTAATAAATTCACCGAGTCCTTGTTTTACTGAATGCTTGCGCTTTAAGACAGTCACAGCTATAATTCTGAAACGAAATTGATCGCTTGGTATTCTGTTGTGATGAACGTGCTACGTTATGAATATATTACATGCCGACTTGACACATCTCAATTCAAATGAGGTAAAGCCGCGCTGCATGGAAAAAGTTGCGGAAAAACTTACTAGACATGCACTTATTGCACTACTGTATATTTGTGGTTTATAAGCGAGTTGTTGTCCATTTTTCTTTCGATCGATGGGCCTTCATAATGCCTTTTTATATAAAATGCCATGTAATTCGAAATTGTTTTGGCTTATTTTTCGTGAGTCAAATGATGACCTCACTCGCCGTTGCTTCGATAATTTTTGAAGAAGAACGTAAACACTGCTCAAGAACAAGTGCGGATACAAAACTTCATAGCAAACGTTCATTTGGATACACACTAAATGCCAACTATGGAAATTTAATATGGATGTTTAACTGGAAGTAAAGTTTTGTGATTATTCGAAATCTATAATTTGCAACTGAAGACATGCATGTCAGCCAAAAATGAGGTAGTTTAGGAATTTGGTGGGCTTTTCCAGCCAGCTGACACCATTCTATGCCATTTTACGTCATTCATGATCTATGTTCTCTTATAAATGCACAGAGCCCTGCCAATCAGACCGTGCCTAGAGGACACCTTATTTTATAATGTCTGATGCAAACATGAGAGTTTGGAAGTTTTTGTGATTCCTATGTACACCAGTACTTTCAAATTCTCCTAAATTTGTTCGAGTGTTTGCGTCAGCTTGTATAAATGCATGATTGCATACATTTCCTCATTCTTTTATCAAATAATACTAAGGATATTCCTGTGACATAATTTCATTACTGTAGCTTGATGTAAACATGGTAACTGACCAATCACATCACGCGTAAGATGAAAATAAAAACTTATTTATATACCCTTTTAATAATATGTTATGACCTTGGCTCTTGCATCGTTTCGTATGCTTGACTCTAAAAATGGTAAATGATTTAATATTTTTGCATCTCGTACAGTATACATGTATTAATAATTCTCAGTTTGTTTACCCCTTATATATTTGATTGGCTACTTGTAACTTAGATTGTTTTCCCCCCTGCAATTATCAGCCTTTTTCCCCCCCTGTAATTATCAGCCTTTTTAAATTTTATTCCAATTACTCAGATAAATTAGGACTCCACTTGAAATGACAGTACTGTACTGTAATTTAATGTTCCCTTAGAAGAAGTTGTAAGTTGATAGAAATAGGAATTATAGGATGGACAGTCTCTCCATAAATAATTAAGTTGATTTTTCAGTTGAAGTAATTAAAACTAAACCTTACTGCTGTTGGTAGAAAAAACAAATTTGAATTTTCATTAAAGCACTTGTAGTCGTAATTGAAATACAGCATTGAGCAGCTGTTTGTATTCTAAATTATTAATTTTGTGTACAGTAGTGATAATTGGACATACAATTTACCCTGAGAGATTAATTATAGTACTTTACTCTGCAATATACTGTAGAAGGAAAAGGAAAATGTTTAGTAACTTTGTACAAGTGTGTTGAACATTGTTAAGCAGTATGTTTGATATATTACATTTAAATCAAAAATAAAATAAGGATATTTTGTTTTGACATAAATAAGTGGTTTAATCTTTTGAAAAACCTTAAGTTGCAATTTTATCTTTTATTATTTTGACCTTGGATATGTTAATGATCTCCCACTTCTCATTAATTTTTTATGAGACTGATTTAAACACTCTTTCTGCATTTATTTCACCTGCTTAAAAGCTGGCTTTTAACTTATTTTCTGCATACACTACAGGTATATACAAGTCATGACAATTTTTGAAAAACCTGGAGAATGTTATAGGATGTCAATATATTTTAAAATCTAGGCTTGCATATTTATAATGTGCACAAAAAACTAAAAATTAAAATTTGCATTAAACTCTATATTTTATATTTTAAAGCACTTATTATAAAGCCAAGTAAAAAAAAAAAGTTTCTTGTCCCTGTGTGCATCCTTTTTTCCTGCTGCTTCAATATTTTTTTTTTTTAGCCAAAAATATGTTTAGTTTTTGAGGCCTTTTTGCACCATCTTTCGACCCTTTTGGTTCCTTTCATGCCATAAATGTTGTGTTGGTGCCATAATTTTATAATATAATACAGTCAGAGTTCGAATTAACGGTGTGCAATGTGCAATTTGCACATCGTTTTGGCCTAAATAGTGAAAATTGCATATCACTTTTCAAACCGATGTGCAAAAAAAAAATCAGACTTGGGACTAATGAGCATCCATCCACGTTTATATAGGTAATGCATTGCCAATCTGTCGTCTTATGATTTTTTAAAAAGCGCTTTCGCTTTAAATCCCTTTGAATCGGCTTTGATCTAGCAGCGTGTTCGCGAATCTTTGACATGAATAAAGTTCTTTACAGTATATTGAAGTAGTCGAACTTAAATCCATATAATTTGATCCCATCATGGTTTTTGTGCGTACATGTATTCTAATGGTGGTACATTGGTAAAAGTCCTTAAACCTTGGTATGCACGTATGGCAAAGGTTGGAAATCAAAGTTTGTCCGATATTTTCAATGAATTAGTAGGAATTAATGGTAGGAATGGCCAAGTCGAAGGCATATTGAAGGTGCTCCAGGAAGCCACCATACCCCTTTGCAAAATGTTTTCGACTTTGGATTTATAAGTAAAAAGGTTTATGATGAAAATTACAATATACAGTATTTTTTATATTTTACAGGCCTTAGGTGCTTTGTTTCTGATTCATGATTCTCTGAAGAACATTGCTATGTGGAATTATGCTGGTAATTGTAGAACTATATTTATAAATATTTTGTTTAAATTAACCCACTTTTGGTGGGGCCAGGCCTTCCCCTGTGGTGAATAAATCATTTTGGCGTTAGCCAGAATAAATTTCTTAAAAGAAATTTGTGCTCCAGTAGCCAAATGGCGTATTTAAGAAGTGGTTCATGGTTCGGTGTGCTCCATCGAGCTAACTCGAAGAGCATGAAAAAAGCATAAGTGTTCTTCAAGGCACAGCTGAGAACAAGTTGAACAACTCTAGATTTTTTGGTGCATCTCCAACTTCCCAAGTGCATTCATAAAACCACATCAAACCATGAATCAGACACAAAACAATGGAAAACAATATTTATACAATACCCTGGTTGCTATGCGTGTTTTCATTGGTTGTTGCCCATGATCTATTAGAGGACAGACACATGGATCACGTCAGATCACGTCAGCTATAACTTGCTTTTTTCTTTCTTCATGCCTCAAAATCCAGCAAGAAGTATTGTGTAATTTTTATATTGTATAAAACAAATAGATTCCATTTTTTTGTCATCTGTTCAGTTATAGATGCACAGAAGACATCACAACGTGGTAAGAACATCAGTGACCCACTCGACTGCGTCTCATGGGCCACTTTTTTGTTCTTACCACGTTGTGACGTCATCTGTGCATCTATAACTGAACAGACAATGGCAAAATGGAATCTATTTGTTAAATGGAGCATACACGGTAGCCAATCTTATTACATCTTCTGGGGCCATTTACATGAGTCCACATTGAGTTTCAATCCCGATTGAACTCATCCCACTTCAGATCAAACCACTTTATCTGTTTACATGAATCCGGATTGAGATTAGCTCATTTCAGATTGAGTTCAATCTGGTTCCCATTCCAGATTGAAATTTCATTTTGGAATCATGTAAAGGTGGTCGAGTTTCATTCTGGAATGAAAAACATGACAGAGAGGACTAGAACAAATCATGCATGCGTGTTTTCAAATATTTACGGATTTCAGATTTCAGGTGGATTTCAATCCAGAAACCCAATTCCCATGTAAACATGGATTGACTTTGCATTTCAATCTGGATTGAAACCCAATCCGGATTCATGTAAATGGCCCCTAATATATTAAAAGGGTTGATCAATTTTTGAAAAGTGAGAATGTTTCAGTTTGGCTTGTTTTTTTGTCAGTTTAACACTGATATTAATATATTTTGTATGTGACAGATTGCAGATTTGAGAAAATCTGGAAAGGGAGACAGGTATGTACAGTAACTATTTGAAGTCCAGTTTATTTATTTTATGTTTTATATAGTTTGTAGAAATTGGTGAAAACAGGTCTTTGAAGTCAGTTGATCTCAATTGACTATAGTAGTCTAGATTGTAATTTATAGGAATTGTATATTTTTTATCAATAATATGTGAAAATTTCACTGTCCCAACCAGGAATGCATGGAACCCATAGCTCTTAAAGTGCTTATGTCACAAAAAATTTTTTTTAACTTTTGAGTAGAGGACAAAAAGTTAGTTAATAGGTTCTTTAACATTTTTTGGTTTTCTCTTTTCATTCACGAGATATGCGGCTCTAAACAGCAATTTTCGTGAAAATGTTGCATATCAACAAGAGTCTGGGACGAGTGTGGTGTGACGTAACTTAAGGGACTTATTAATTTCAATCCCTCTCTGCGTTTGCTTGGTTTAAGCAACCAAAAACGACACATCTATCCGGCATTTTGCTGTCTTCTCAATAGCTTTTTAGTACTCCTTCACATGTGAATTCGAACCTCCGTCCCTTAAATTACGTCACACAGCTGTCACCCCAGACCCTTTTCCGTTTTTTTCTCGGGCGCGACAATTTTTTGCTAAAAGCCAATTTTTCAAGGTTTAGAGCCACATATCTCGCGAATGAAAAGAGAAAACCGAAAAATGTTAAAGAACCTATTAACTAACTTTTTGTCCTCTACTCAAAAGTCAAAAAAAATTTTTTGTGACATAAGCACTTTTTAATTAATAAATGTACAAACACTCTTTCCACTGATCTATTGGCATGCTCATGCAGGACAATTAGTAATCATGGTATTTGATAGTTTAACTGATGTTTAGTCTATTAGGTATAAGTACCTTAATTATAACCTTGCTCTGCTATCTGAGTTCTAGTAGCCCAATGGTTAGAGCGTCTGGCTAGCATTCAGAAGGTTGCGGGTTCGAGTCCCGCTTAGGGCTCACAGTTTTTCTGAGTATTACTAGCACAGCTTGTACAGCAAACAACTGATAATTATTAACTGATTTTGTTTTACATAAAATTATTTTTCTTGTGTACTTGTAGATTTACACACATCACTTAGACTCATTGGAAACAATTGAAAACTTAAAATATCCTCAACGATTTTTCCCACAGGTACATAATTATACATCTATAATATATATATTGCTGTATATTTGACTTTTATACTTAACCAAGAGAATATTTTGAAATGGCCTGACACTGCACAAATTGGTGTGTCACACTGAATTGATGTGGTGTGATTGTTTGTTTTTTTCTACAGATGAAATGGTCGAGAAAAGGATACTTGAAAACCAAGTGGAAAATTGCTGGGACGTAAGTATTAGAAATATAATTATGATAATTATGTATGTTAATACAGGGCTCAACATTAAGTTTCTTGTCAAGGTGGTGCTGTCATGATTGCAGTGGTTTAAATGTTGGTCTTTCATTTCTTATTTTAGGATTATCAATTTGGTTAACATTCACTTGTTTCATGACCCATCTAATTTAGTGGCAATGGAAACAGTAAGAGTTCAATCAAGAACACTTTCTTTTGGTGGTGGTGGTGGTGGTGGTGGTGTTGTTAGTGGTGGTGTTGCTGGTGGTGGTGGTGTTGCTGGTGGTGGTGATGGTATTGTTGTTGGTGGTGTTGCTGCTGGTGGTGTTGCTGCTGGTGGTGTTGATGGTATTGTTGTTGGTGTTGCTACTAGTGGTGTTGGTGCTGCTGGTGGTCATATTGCTGGTGGTGGTGCTGGTGGTGGTTGTTGTTGGTGGTGGGTGGTATTTTTGTCAATAGTGTTGATGATATTGTTGTTGTTGATGGTGTTGGTTTTGGTGTTGTTGATGGTATTGTTGTTGATGGTGGTGGTGGTGTTGCTGGTGTTGTTGTTGATGGTGGAGGTGGTGTTGATGGGGTTGTTAGTAGTAGTGCTGTTGGTGGTATTGTTGATGGTGTTGGTGGGGGTGTTGATGGGGTTGTTAGTAGTAGTGCTGTTGATGGTATTGTTGATGGTGTTGGTTGTGGTGGTGTTGATGGTATTGTTGTTGATGGTGGTGGTGGTGGTGGTAGTGGTGTTGTTGATGATGATGGTGGTGGTGTTGCTGGTGTTGTTGTTGATGATGGTGGTGGTGGTAGTGGTGTTGTTGTTGTTGATGGTTTTGGTGTTGTTGATGGTGGTGGTGTTGTTGATGGTATTGTTGTTGATGGTGTTGATGGTGTTGGTTGTTGTGGTGTTGGTGTTGATGGTGGTGTTGATGGTGGTGTTTCTGGTGTTGTTGATGGTGTTGGTGGGGTTGTTAGTAGTAGCGCTGTTGATGGTATTGTTGATGGTGTTGGTTGTGGTGTTGTTGATGGTGGTGTTGCTGTTGTTGTTGGTGGTGGTGTTTTTTAGTTGCTGCTGTTGCGCTGCTGGTTATTGTTGTTGTTTCAGTTAGTAGTACTAAATAAATATACTTATTACATCTAAATAACGTGGCATTGTATCTTAAATCATGTCTTATTCTCATTATACCAGAGTCCTTCTATTTATGTTGAAAACAGAAGAAATGCATTTGAGTATGTTTTAAAAAGGTTAGTTCCAATATTCCTGTTTGAATTGGTCTATAGTATTTTATTCTAGCCAACACCAGATGATTTTATTGACTTCTGGGGAAATTTTCAGACAGGAATGAGTTACAGTAATGTTAATAAATGGACTTGTATTTAATGTTTTATTTTCTTGTTTTTTCCTCATTCCAGCTTTGAAGATGATCAAAGCCCTTGCTTTATTTTTGGAGATTTTAATTTTCGATTGGATACACACAAGGTCGTCAAGGTAATATTCTGAAGGTTATTGGTGAAGAAAAGAAATTTAATCACAACTAAACAGCAGCATCACCAATGACACCAACAGTGGCAGCAACAGCACCAGCAACAACAACAACAACAACAACAACAACAACAACAACAACAGCAGCAGCAGCAGCAACAACAGCAGCAGCAACAACAACAGCAACAACAGCAACAGCAGCAACACTAACATCAGCCACACCACCAGCAGCAATACCAGCAGCAGCAACAACATCAGCAGCAGCAACAACATCAGCAGCAGCAACAACACTAGCAGCAACAACACCAGCAGTAACAACACCAGCAACAACAACACCAGCAACAACAACACCAGCAGCAACAACAGCAGCAGCAACACCACTACTAGCAGCAGCAACACCACCACCAGCAGCAGCAACACCACTACTAGCAGCAGCAGCAACAACACTAGCAGCAGCAACAACACTAGCAGCAGCAACAACAACACTAGCAGCAGCAACAACACTAGCAACAGCAACAACACTAGCAGCAGCAACAATACTAGCAGCAGCAACGACACTAGCAACAGCAACAACACGCGGCAGCAACAACACTAGCAGCAGCAACAACACTAGTAACAGCAACGACACCAGCAGCAACACCACTACCAGCAGCAACACCACCACCACCAGCAGCAACACCACCACCAGCAGCAGCAGCAACACCACCACCACCAGCAACACCACCACCAGCAGCAGCAACACCACCACCACAGCAGCAACACCACCAGCAGCAGCAACACCACCACCACAGCAGCAACACCACCACCACCAGCAGCAGCAACACCACCACCACCAGCAACACCACCACCACCAGCAACACCACCACCACCACCACCAGCAACACCACCACCAACACCAGCAACACCACCACCAGCAGCAGCAACACCACCAGCAGCAGCAACACCACCAGCAGCAGCAGCAACACCACCGCCAGCAGCAACACCACCACCAGCAGCAGCAGCAACACCACCAGCAGCAGCAACACCACCAGCAGTAACACCAGCAGCAGCAGCAACACCAGCAGTAACACCACCAGCAGCAGTAACACCACCACCAGCAACACCACCACCAGCAGCAACACCACCAGCAGCAGCAGCACCAGCAGCAACACCAGCACCAGCAGCAACACCAGCACCAGCAGCAGCAACACCACCAGCAGCAGCAACACCACCAGCAAGCAGCAGCAACACCACCACCACCAGCAGCAACACCAGCAGCAACACCACCACCACCACCACCAGCAACACCACCAGCATCAACACCACCACCAGCAGCATCAACACCACCACCAGCAGCAGCAGCAACACCAGCAGCAACACCACCATCACCAGCACCACCAGCAACACCACCACCACCACCAGCAACACCACCACCACCAGCAGCAGCAACACCACCACCAGCAGCAGCAACACCAGCACCAGCAGCAACACCGCCACCACCAGCAACACCACCACCACCAGCAACACCAGCACCAGCAGCAACAACAGCAGCAGCAACAACAACAACACCAGTGGAAACACCAGCAGTAACAACAACAACACCACCACGAACAACACTAGCACCATCATCACCACCAACACCAACACTAACAGAAAATGCTTGTGAAAACAGATTGTAATATAGCGCAATATTCAATTTACCTCTAATTACCGTAATATTCAATTTACCTCTAATTACCGTAATATTCACTTTGTTACCAATCAATAAAAACGTAATTTCAGTCTAACGGTTACTGCTTGCCATCAGATGTTATCTAGACACTGTGCTGTTAAAACGACGTGTAAAGATGGAGAACAACAACCGTCTCAAATACTTGTAGTTGACAAGAAAAACCATGACAAGGTACAGTGGCATTACACCGAACAAGAACCGACCCCGGGTCGCGGAGGTGCAAGGCATGTGCCCTAACCATTTAAAGTGCTTAGGTCACAAAAAATTTTTTTTTGACTTTTGAGTAGAGGACAAAAAGTTAGTTAATAGGTTCTTTAACATTTTTCGGTTTTCTCTTTTCATTCGCGAGATATGCGGCTCTAAACCTTGAAAAATTGGCTTTTAGCAAAAAATTGTCGCGCCCGAGAAAAAAACGGAAAAGGGTCTGGGGCGACAGCCGTGTGACGTAGCTTAAGGGACGGAGGTTCGAATTCACATGTGAAGGAGTACTAAAAAGCTATTGTTAAAATTAATAAGTCCCTTAAGCTACGTCACACCACGCTCGTCCCAGACTCTTGTTGATACGCGACATTTTCACGACAATTGCTGTTTAGAGCCGCATATCTCGCGAATGAAAAGAGAAAACCGAAAAATGTTAAAGAACCTATTAACTAACTTTTTGTCCTCTACTCAAAAGTTTAAAAAAATTTTTTGTGACATAAGCATTTTAAAGTGAAGTAATACGAGCAACAAAATGCTGCAACATTGTTGCATGTATTACCACCCACCTTAAACATTGTCACGCAACAATGGTTTTGTTGCAAGTTGAATCGGCATGTTGCAGCAAGTAGAACTGGAGTCTACTTTCAATGTAGTCTACGCTTAACCGGGCTAGCCCGCTTTATATATAAAACGCATGTTTCAACATTTCGATTACATGGCAAGCGGGCTAGCCCGGTTAACCGGGATGAAAATGTCCATGTAATCGTTTTCATTCCGGCAAACGGGGCTGAAAAACTGTTGAACTCGCTTCGATACGCGTTCGTTCGTTTGCTTGTCTGTGTGAATAAATAATGCTGAAAGGAACTGAAATAGAACATCAAAACGTTGTTTGTGTGTTTCGTGATCAGATCGAAGACTTAATAAACTAATTAGTCTTCGCAAAGACGATTTCGTGGATTATAACAATCTTAATATAAATACGTTTTGTGGAAACACCGCGTAAAATATTTCTTGCTAAGCTTTCGGCCTTTTGACTCAGGCCTTCATCAGAGCAATGACGGCCTGAGTCAACAGGCCGAAAGCTTAGCAAAGAAATATTTTACGTGGTGTTCCCACAAAACTTATTTATATTACTTTATCGCCATGAAAACGTTCAAAGAATTAATTATAACAATCTTCTTATTAAGGATGGGCTTACAAAATAGATAATGGACTAATTATATGTATATGTGTATGTATATGTATATGTATATATATATATATATATATATATATATATATATATATATATATATATATATATATATATATGTATATATGTATATATGTATATATGTATATATATATATATATATATATATATATATATATATATATATATATATATATATGTATATGTATATGTATATGTATATGTATATGTATGTATGTATATATATATATATATATATATATATATATATATATAAATAAATAAATGAAGTAAAACTAACGTAGCTTTGCCCTTATTTACTTGATAATTGCGAATTTTGGCCTGAAATCATCCGGTTTACCGCGCTAGCCCGCTCCATGTAATCGTTTCGTAAACTCATCCCAGTTAACCGTGCCAGCCCGGTCCATGTAATCGCCCCCTACAGGGGCGGATTAAGGGGGGGGGGGAGCTGACTGGGCTACAGCCAGGAGCCCGCGGCCTCATGGATCCTAGGGGGGGCCCGGGGCCGCTGATGTCTTATTAAAAAAAGAATGCCCCAGACCCCTACGTGCAGTGCAAGAAGAGGCCTGGGGGGCCCAATCAGAAATACAGCCAGGGGCTTCACCTCTGGCCCCCTAAGTTGCGTTGCAAGTTGAAGAAAATTTTTTGCCGTATTACCTCGCGTACTGGCATTGGTAGTAAATTGAGTGATAAATTGCAAAAACTCCAAAATAGAGCTGCACGTGTTATAACATGCTCTTCCTATGATGCTTCATCTAGCTCTGTACTTGAAGAACTTGGATGGAATAATTTATATACTAACCGTAAAATGCAAAAAGCAATTCTCATGTATAAAGTCACGAATAATTTAACACCTATTTATCTACAAGATTTGTTTGTAACTAGAGTTAGTCACTATAGACTCAGAGATTCTGAAGGCAAACTGTTTCTCCCTAAACCTAGAACGGATTATCTTAAGCGCTCCTTCAGTTATAGTGGAGCCTCATGGAATAGCTTGCCTGAATCTCTGAGATTACCTTCATCACTTTCATGTTTTAAAAGATCTTTAAAAACTAATGTTATTTAACTAACTCTTGTCCGACTCCCACACGGCAACCTGGTAGAACAGTATAGTTTTATTTTTATTTATATTATACATAATGTACTCATGTATCATAAAATTTGAATAATTTAGTTTATATTTATTATGTAATTTTACTGAAGGTTCACCGTGTTTTAAATAAAGGCGATGTATGTATGTATTACCATTACATTGTGCTGCCACACCTATTTTTGGTCGGAAGTATTTTACTAATAACTTCAATTTTTTTTTAATTCAAAGGTTCATCTTACTGTTGAAGCTTCAACATTTCACTTGGAAGATCAGCAACATGTTCTTGAACACAATGGAGCAAAACTGCTGAAGTTTGATAAAGAATTAAGATATTTTAAAACTTGGGTGTACGAGTTTCCAATCACGTTTCTACCAAGGTATAATATTGTAGCGTATATATAATTTGCTTAATAAAATCTCGTGTAGACTCTCAAACGTTTTTGTTGAAAAAATACTTAAAATGATAGAGCAACATCTTTTGCAGTTTTTCGTTTCCTTGCTTCGTTCTTGAGATATTTCAGTTTGTTTGATATGCAAATTTAACTTCTTGACGTCACACGTGCATAATCACTTATTGAAAAAGTGTTATTTTCTGCTGGCTGAGGAACTAGCCTGGTACCCTGGCCCAATTTCAAAAGAACTAAGGGCCAGGTAACCACTAATCTCATGCTCGCGTCATCAGGGCTAAATTATGGCGATTGCAGTTTTACTTATAGCCACTAAAAACGCGCGAAATTTCAACCAATAGGAAAGCAGAAGTCTTTAGTGGTTACCTGGCCCATATTCTTTGATTGGGCCAGGGTACCAGGCTAGCTGAGGAACGAAAGAAGCAGAAAATGTTTTCTCACACTGCTGGGGGCATGACGGGTAATCAGGTGTTAGGGGCAGTGCGGGTTATGTCAACACGTTTCTTGTTGCTTCGCCAAGCTTGACTTCTAATCCCACCCACCCTTCCCCTTTAATGCATTATTGGGTGTAGTTCAATTGTTAGGTTATGTGTAAAATGTGACGAACTGTTATTAGTCATCCTGTATTTAGTTTATTTCAAGTTGAGCTGCAAGAGGTAACAGTAATGCGATGTAAAGCTGTGTTAGCTATCTGTGGTTAAATAAAGGTTAAGCTTGCGGCGGACGCTGCAGCAGCTCCCAGCTGTGTGTGAGAAGGGATTATTTCAGACGTAAGACGTCTAATAAGGACCATTCCTCATTGCTCCAGTGTTACTACAGAAGGAAACCAGAGTATTCGGAGGAAACCTGTGGTATTTGGTAGAGTCAAACTGGAAGCACTTTTCTTACATTTAGCCAATGTATGATATGCAAATTAAACATTTTGACGTCACACGTACCTAATAAGTTATAGATCCTTGCTATTGTCAAATATAATCACTTGAAAATCGACACGATTAGTGTTCTGGGCGAAACAGACGCACTTGCTTCCTTCGAATTATTTTGGTTTGATAATAGCAAAGATATATAACTTTTTTTGATAACTCATCATGCACATGTTTGATGTTATGTATCATACACGAGGAGTGTTTCATCAGGGTTTTCAAACACCGATACTTTTGTTGAAATCGATGTGTTTGGAATCCTGATGAAACACTCTTCCGAGTGTATGATATAACTTCTCAAACAAATCAGTATTTTAAGAGAAAATCGATGCGAAATTTGGCTTAATTTATGTAATTTCTTCCTCCAATATCAAAACCTCCGTCTTGGTACTGATTTCCTTTGTTTTCAGTTCATGAATTATTAATGATTTGAGAATTGCATATCAAACAAACTGAAATATCTCAAGAACGAAGCAAGGAAACGAAAAACTTCAAAAGATGTTACTCTATCATTTTAAGTGTTCTTTTAAATAAGACAAACTTAATTTTCGTTTCCTGGGCACTTTAATACAAAACGTGAATCCTCAAAGTGAATTATCCATCTGTCTCATTTTTCTAGTTATCCATTTTGTGAAGATGAAAAGATAACAAAACCTATTTACGTTGGTAAAAGGTATGAAAATATTGTAGATGAGTTTAGTCTTCGTTTGATTTCTAGTTTCATCGTTTGTTTATTGTTGGTTTTTTGTGTTTATAGATGTCCTTCATGGTGTGATAGAGTTTTGTTAACACATAGTACCAAAGAAATTATAACGGTATGTTCTTTGATTGTGTTTTTGCTACCATCATGGTTTTGCTACCATCCACTCTTGCTTTTCAAAAAGTTTGCTTTTTTCTAAACACATGTATAAAAATAATTGTATCTGTTTGTTTAGGATAAACGTTTAGCAAAGTATGAAATAAATGGATTAAATAGTTGTATGGGCGATCATAAGGTATTACAGTAGTATTCAACATTTATTTATTTCGTTATCTCCTTCAGGAGGTTATGTTTTTATTTCGGTTTGTGTAGCTGGGTTTGTGGTTTGTTTGTTTGTTTGTTTGTTTGTTTGTTTGTTTGTTTGTTTGTTTGTTTGTTTGTTTGTTTGTTTGTTTGTTTGTTTGTTTGTTTGTTTGTTTGTTTGTTTGTTTGTTTGTTTGTTTGTTTGTTTGTTTGTTTGTTTGTTTGTTTGTTTGTTTGTTTGTTTGTTTGTTTGTTTGTTTGTTGTTTGTTGCTCGTTTGTTTGTGGGTTGTTTGTTTGTTTGTTTGTTTGTTTGTTTGTTTGTTTGTTTGTTTGTTTGTTTGTTTGTTTGTTTGTTTGTTTGTTTGTTTGTTTGTTTGTTTGTTTGTTTGTTTGTTTGTTTGTTTGTTGATTGGTTGATTGGTTGATTGATTGGTTGGTTGATTGGTTGTTTGTTTGTTTGTTTGTTTGTTTGTTTGTTTGTTTGTTTGTTTGTTTGTTTGTTTGTTTGTTTGTTTGTTTGTTTGTTTGTTTGTTTGTTTGTTTGCTTGTTTGCTTGTTTGTTTGTTTGTTTGTTTGTTTGTTTGTTTGTTTGTTTGTTTGTTTGTTTGTTTGTTTGTTTGTTTGTTTGTTTGTTTGTTTGTTTGTTTGTTTGTTTGTTGAGTGGTTGGTTATTATTAAACTTGGTTGATGGTTGTATTTCAGCCAATATCGCTATATATTCATGTTGCTGGCAACGAAATTTCTGCTCAAGACCCTCAAGGTAATTTTCTATACCATGAAGTTGCATATTATGTACATTGTTGAGAATTGTGTTTATCAAAAGTAAATTCAGGAAAATTTAATTGTGCATAAAAAGTAGTGCTGTGTAGGGCTGTAGGCAGTGTTTTATGGAGCAAAGTGAAAAGATGTGTCGAGAATAGTTTTGATAACGAAATACTGACGTTTCCAGCAGAGCCCTTCGTTGGAGTAAAATGACATTTTGCTCGAGACGTCAATATTTCGTTAAAAAAGCTATTCTAGGCAGTTTACCACTTTTTGCGAACACCGATGCCAAACCTTTGCGCATGCGTTGAATTCGCTGGGTAAACATTGCAAGAGAAGTGGGAACTAGCCATGGCGACAACAACCAGACAGTGAAGACTAAGTAAGACTCTCGACCGTTCATTTGTGTTTAAAAAAAAGGGTAAAGAAAATTACGAAGGGGTAAATTCAGAGTATGTTACAATATTGACAAGGAAGCCATGCACAAATTACCTACCTTATCTTTTTGGTAGTATGCTTATAATTTTAACTTTTGTGTCGGACTCTTGGACCAGTCCAAATATTTCAGTGTTTTCTCGCTCTTTTTCCGAGGACGAGCTCGGACGTCGCACATGCGCAAAACGTTTGGCAGCGGTGTTCCTTTTACGTAATTTACGGATATAGTTAGCCAGCGGTCAAGTTATAAAGCAAAGCGAAAAGGTGGTCAACTGCCGCGATTAGTTTTGTATAGGTAATAGCATGGTTTCGAGTGCAATTTGGAAAAAACATGCACGAGTGAGTTTTTCAAAGACTATCAAAATTGCACGAGTTCGAAGGACGAGTGCTTTTTGAGTTCCTTGAAAAACTCACGAGTGCGTGTTTTTTTTCAAATTGCACAAGAAATCATGCTATTACTTATTAATAATATACATGAAAAAAATTTAACATGAAGAGAATCTTTCCAATCTAAAAGCTTTGTGCAAAAACATACATGAAAAAATTTAAGGTGGCTCCATACAGTTTCTTGAAAAATGGAAAATACAAGTTTGAGAGTCCAAAACACGTGCATAAACAATTCCAAGAAAGAATAAAACTAAATGTTATGCATAATTAAACAGTCTGACAATCAAAAACTGTTACCAAATAAATAGCAACAGTTGTTGCTATGGCAACAATGACGTTTCAAAATGGCTGCCAATTACTCTTCAAACTAATTTAATTCGAAAATAACTTTGGTGACCCCCAATTTTTTTTTCGTTAAAACTTTTCTGGAAGTATGAGTAATTGATAGGCCGATTTAAAAAAAATTCTGTAGAACAAAATTTTTTAAAAATTAACAAACATGATTTTTCCGGAAAAAAATTATTCCTTCTACAGAATTTTTTTAAAATCAGCGTATTGATTACTCAAACTTCAAGAAAAGTTTTAATGAAAAAAAAAATTGGGGGTCACCAAAGTTTTTTTCGAATTAAATTAGTTTGAAGGGTAATTGGCAGCCATTTTGAAACGTCATTGTTGCCATAGCAACAACTGTTGCTATTTATTTGGTACTAGTTTTTGCTTGTCAGGCTGTTTAACTATGCACAACATTTAGTTTTATTCTTTTCCCAAATTGTTTAACCACGTGTTTTGGACTCTCAAACTTGTATTTTCCATTTTTCAAGAAACTGTGTGGAGCCACCTTAACAGGAAGAGATTTTTTCTAATCAAAAAGGATTTTTGAACAAATTTAAAAAAATAAAAAATTTGCGCCGTATTTCCTTTTTCCTGCACTGTATTTCCTCGAAACTGCACTGCTCTCAGCCAATCAGAATTGAGGAAATTTTTCATGTATATTAGTGAAGCTTTTCATCAATTGATGATACCGCCGAAAAAATGGCGGCGGTACATTTAACCACAATGCTTTGCAATCTGAAATCAGCTCAAATAACAACTAAACATTGTTTATCATGCTAAGATAGATTAAGTTAGCAAGAACTTCATTCCTACCAAAGTTGATCTTTTTAAAGACCTATCTTTCAATAGTTGTACAAGAAACAATATTTACTATGCGCAAAGGATTGTGGCGAAATGTACAAGACGCCATCTTTTTCGGTACGGTCAATTGTAATTTTTTTTATATTTCTTAGGCGTTGTAGACTCTGGAAAGTCTTTTCTGATGCTGGAAACGTCAGTATGAATAATTACGTATAAAAACGTTAAATTTTATAAATTATGTATTTATCTATATTGAACGGCTACACCGTATATGTATATATATAGTTATATGATCGGGTTCTAGAATAGGGTTTCAGAACTTCGCAGCTATAGGTCGCATGTCAATCACGTGATTTGTATTTATCCTATCGAAATAAGCTTTCTTAAACTCCCTCGTTCCCAGATCTCACTCGCATTTTTTTGCGCGGAAAAATAACGTCAACGGTTTGCGAAATATTTCTCAATCGTATTTTTGGAATGGAATTTGATGTTTATACCAGTTATTCTTACAGCTGAAAGGGTCTTACAGTTTAAAATAAAGTTAATAAAATAATTTTGTTCTCCGTGATTTTACCAAAGGAATTCAATTCAAAACTTAATTTTCGTTTCATTCAGCGACTTTTCATTTCTGGACGAATTACTGAGGAACTACCTTAAATCAGCATAGGTAGGATGAACAGTATTTACAATTATATAACTACCCTAATAATGACTAACAATATTAATTACTATAATACAAATTAAGAACTACAAATATGGCAATCGATGTCAGTTTCTAAAAGATAGTTAAAAAGCGTTTGCTTAAAAGTGTTAAAAGAAGTAATTTCTATAATGTACACGGGAAGGGAATTCCAATCTTTGGCTCCTGCATATCGAAACATTTACTGTCCTATTTTACTGTTTACTCTTGGTAGATGGAGGAGTGTGTGATCACGAAGTTCTTTTTCTCTAATGGAGCTTCGCAGTTTAAAAGCGTTTATTTTCGTTTCCTTGCTTCGTTTTTGAGATATTTCAGTTTGCTTGATATGTAAATTTAACTTATAAGATAACTTTACGTCACAGTTTGCAAATGAGTTATAGCAAAGTGTACTATGTCTTTGTTATTAACGAACAAAAGCACTTGCCGAATTAGGAACCATGTGCGAGTGTTTCTCCTACAGCTGAATCTGTAAATTTTAAGTGTTTTTGTTTGACAATAACAAAGATCTATAATCTTTTGCGATAAGTCATTATGCAAAGAGTGACTTAAAGTTATCTTATAAGTTAAATTTACATATCAAACAAACTGAAATATCTCAAGAACGAAGCAAGGAAACGAAAAACTTCAAAAGATGTTACTCTGTCATTTTAAGTGTTCTTTCAAATAAGACAAACTTAATTTTCGTTTAGAAAATACAGCTGCCAGTAAATCATGTTGTTTTCCCAATTTGTAGCATTTTGTCTAACTCTTGATTTCGTCTTGTTATCTTGAAAAATCCTTCGTAAAGTACTTATGAAGCGAAAATTATTATTGTCTTAAATGAAAGAACTCTTAAAACTACAACGTAACATCTTTTGCAGATCTTCGTTTCCGCGCGTCGTTGTTGAGATATTTCAGTTTCTTTGATATGCAAATTAAACACTTTGACATCATACGTGTATAATGAGTTATCGGAGAAAGTTCTATATCTTTGCTTTTATCAAACGAAATCACTTCGAAGCCGATCCTGTTCGTCTATTTCGCATACAGCATTAGACATACAGATTTTTAATTGATTTCGTTTGATAATAGCAAAGATACCGAACATTCTCTGATAACTCATTATACACGTGTGACGTCAAAGTGTTTAATTTGCATATCAAAGAAATTGAAATATCTCAACAACGGTGTTTGGCAACAGCAGATTTATCATGTTGGGCTTTTTATGCAAAATAAGAGTTAAATAATGTAAAATTAAATTTTAGCTAATAAAATGAAAGGGTCAAAGTAAGTCATTATCTAAAATTTAAAAACAGATAATCAGAAGGGCGCGTAAGGTCAAAAATAATAATTTAGCTCACATAAAGCCTTTTTTGAGCTACTACAGTAAGGATAAGGCTTTATTTGTACCAAATCCTCATATTTTAACCTTAATTCAAAACATAAAAAAATAGCCAAAATCGGTCAAAATCTTAAGGGTTAGCCCTTACTTTTTGACCGATTTTGGTCACTTTTGAAACCTTTGGATTAGGGTCAAAAATGGTTAAATAAAGTCGTTTTAAACCTGTGAAAAGGAGAAGCCTGTATTTTGGCTAAAAATAGTTTTTTTGATTTTCTGAAAACACTCCGGGGGGGGGAAGTAAAGGGGGTTAGCCGTTACTTTTTGACCGATTTTCGTCACTTTTGAAACTTTTGAGTTAGGGTCAAAATCGGTACTTTTTTTCTGGATTTTCTTCAAAAAATAAAAAAATTTTTTTTAGCCAAAATACAGCCTACTCCTTTTCACAGAAGGTTTAAAACGACTTTATTTAACCGTTTTTGATCCTAACTCAAAAGTTTCAAAAGTGACCAAAATCGGTCAAAAAGTAAAGGCTAACCCCTTTACTTTTTTTTTCCCCGATTTTTTTCAAAAAATCAAAAAAAGTATTTTTAGCCAAAATACAGCCTTTTTCTTTTCACAGAAGATTTAAAACGACTTTATTTAACCGTTTTTGACCCTAACTCAAAAGTTTCAAAAGTGACCAAAATCGGTCAAAAAGTAAAGGCTAACCCCTTTACTTCCCCCCCCCCCCCCCCCGATTTTTTTCAAAAAATAAAATAAAATCTTTTTAGCCAAAATACAGCCTTCTCCTTTTCACAGTAGGTTTAAGACGACTTTATTTAACCGTTTTTGACCCTAACTCAAAAGTTTCAAAAGTGACCAAAATCGGTGTAAAAGTAAAGGCTAACCCCTTTACTTTTTTTTTCCCCTGATTTTTTTCAAAAAATAAAAAAATGTATTTTTAGCCAAAATACAGCCTTCTCCTTTTCACAGAAGGTTTAAAACAACTTTATTTAACCGTTTTTAACCCTAGCTCAAAAGTTTCAAAAGTGACCAAAATCGGTGTAAAAGTAAAGGCTAACCCCTTTACTTTTTTTTCCCCCTGATTTTTTTCAAAAAATCAAAAAATATATTTTTATACAAAATACAGCCTTCTCCTTTTCACAGAAGGTTTAAAACAACTTTATTTAACCGTTTTTAACCCTAACTCAAAAGTTCCAAAAATGACCAAAATCGATCAAAAAGTAAAGGGGGTTACCCTTTACTTTTTTTTTCCGGATTTTTTTCAAAAAATCAAACAAAATATTTTTAGCCAAGATACAGCCTTCTACTTTTCACAGAAGGTTTAAAACGACTTTATTTAACCGTTTTTGACCCTAAATCAAAAGTTTAAAAAGTGAGCAAAATCGGTCAAAAAGTAAAGGCTAACCCCTTTACTTTTTTCCCCCCTGATTTTTTTCAAAAAATCAAAAAATATATTTTTAGCCAAAATACCGCCTTCTCCTTTTCACAGAAGATTTAAAACGACTTTATTTAACCGTTTTTGACCCTAACTCAAAAGTCTCAAAAGTGACCAAAATCGGTGTAAAAGTAAAGGCTAACCCCTTTACCTTTTTTTCCCCTGATTTTTTTTCAAAAAATATATTTTTAGCCAAAATACAGCCTTCTCCTTTTCACAGTAGGTTTAAGACGACTTTATTTAACCGTTTTTGACCCTAACTCAAAAGTTTCAAAAGTGACCAAAATCGGTGTAAAAGTAAAGGCTAGCCCCTTTACTTTTTTTTCCCTAATTTTTTTCAAAAAATCAAAAAATATATTTTTAGCCAAAATACAGCCTTCTCCTTTTCACAGAAGGTTTAAAACAACTTTATTTAACCGTTTTTAACCCTAACTCAAAAGTTCCAAAAGTGACCAAAATCGATCAAAAAGTAAAGGGGTTACCCTTTACTTTTTTTTTCCGGATTATTTTCAAAAAATCAAAAAAAGTATTTTTAGCCAAAATACAGCCTTCTCCTTTTCACAGTAGGTTTAAGACGACTTTATTTAACCGTTTTTGACCCTAACTCAAAAGTTTCAAAAGTGACAAAAATCGGTCAAAAAGTAAAGGCTAACCCCTTTACTTTTTTTTCCCCTGATTTTTTTCAAAAAATCAAAAAATCAATTTTTAGCCAAAATACCGCCTTCTCCTTTTCACAGAAGATTTAAAACGACTTTATTTAACCGTTTTTGACCCTAACTCAAAAGTTTCAAAATTGACCAAAATCGGTGTAAAAGTAAAGGCTAACCCCTTTACTTTTTTTTCCCCTGATTTTTTTCCAAAAATCAAAAATGTATTTTTAGCCAAGATACAGCCTTCTCCTTTTCACAGAATGTTTAAAACGACTTAATTTAACCGTTTTTGACCCTAACTCAAAAGTTTAAAAAGTGACCCAAATCGGTCAAAAAGTAAAGGCTAACCCCTTTACCTTTTTTTCCGGATTCTTTTTAAAAAATCAAATAAAATATTTTTAGCCAAAATACAGCCTTCTCCTTTTCACAGTAGGTTTAAGACGACTTTATTTAACCGTTTTTGACCCTAACTCAAAAGTTTCAAAAGTAACCAAAATCGGTGTAAAAGTAAAGGCTAACCCCTTTACTTTTTTTTTCCCTGATTTTTTTCAAAAAATCAAAAAATATATTTTTAGCCAAAATACAGCCTTCTCCTTTTCACAGAAGGTTTAAAACAACTTTATTTAACCGTTTTTAACCCTAACTCAAAAGTTCCAAAAGTGACCAAAATCGATCAAAAAGTAAAGGGGTTACCCTTTACTTTTTTTTTCCGGATTTTTTTCAAAAAATCAAACAAAATATTTTTAGCCAAGATACAGCCTTCTACTTTTCACAGAAGGTTTAAAACGACTTTATTTAACCGTTTTTGACCCTAAATCAAAAGTTTAAAAAGTGAGCAAAATCGGTCAAAAAGTAAAGGCTAACCCCTTTACTTTTTTTTCCCCTGATTTTTTTCAAAAAATCAAAAAATATATTTTTAGCCAAAATACCGCCTTCTCCTTTTCACAGAAGATTTAAAACGACTTTATTTAACCGTTTTTGACCCTAACTCAAAAGTCTCAAAAGTGACCAAAATCGGTGTAAAAGTAAAGGCTAACCCCTTTACCTTTTTTTCCCCTGATTTTTTTTCAAAAAATATATTTTTAGCCAAAATACAGCCTTCTCCTTTTCACAGTAGGTTTAAGACGACTTTATTTAACCGTTTTTGACCCTAACTCAAAAGTTTCAAAAGTGACCAAAATCGGTGTAAAAGTAAAGGCTAGCCCCTTTACTTTTTTTTCCCTAATTTTTTTCAAAAAATCAAAAAATATATTTTTAGCCAAAATACAGCCTTCTCCTTTTCACAGAAGGTTTAAAACAACTTTATTTAACCGTTTTTAACCCTAACTCAAAAGTTCCAAAAGTGACCAAAATCGATCAAAAAGTAAAGGGGTTACCCTTTACTTTTTTTTTCCGGATTATTTTCAAAAAATCAAAAAAAGTATTTTTAGCCAAAATACAGCCTTCTCCTTTTCACAGTAGGTTTAAGACGACTTTATTTAACCGTTTTTGACCCTAACTCAAAAGTTTAAAAAGTGACAAAAATCGGTCAAAAAGTAAAGGCTAACCCCTTTACTTTTTTTTCCCCTGATTTTTTTCAAAAAATCAAAAAATATATTTTTAGCCAAAATACCGCCTTCTCCTTTTCACAGAAGATTTAAAACGACTTTATTTAACCGTTTTTGACCCTAACTCAAAAGTTTCAAAATTGACCAAAATCGGTGTAAAAGTAAAGGCTAACCCCTTTACTTTTTTTTTCCCTGATTTTTTTCCAAAAATCAAAAATGTATTTTTAGCCAAGATACAGCCTTCTCCTTTTCACAGAATGTTTAAAACGACTTAATTTAACCGTTTTTGACCCTAACTCAAAAGTTTAAAAAGTGACCCAAATCGGTCAAAAAGTAAAGGCTAACCCCTTTACCTTTTTTTCCGGATTCTTTTCAAAAAATCAAATAAAATATTTTTAGCCAAAATACAGCCTTCTCCTTTTCACAGTAGGTTTAAGACGACTTTATTTAACCGTTTTTGACCCTAACTCAAAAGTTTCAAAAGTGACCAAAATCGGTGTAAAAGTAAAGGCTAGCCTTTTTACTTTTTTTCCCCTGATTTTTTTCAAAAAATCAAAAAATATATTTTTAGCCAAAATACAGCCTTCTCCTTTTCACAGAAGGTTTAAAACAACTTTATTTAACCGTTTTTAACCGTAACTCAAAAGTTCCAAAAGTGACCAAAATCGATCAAAAAGTAAAGGGGTTACCCTTTACTTTTTTTTTCCGGATTATTTTCAAAAAATCAAAAAACGTATTTTTAGCCAAAATACAGCCTTCTCCTTTTCACAGTAGGTTTAAGACGACTTTATTTAACCGTTTTTGACCCTAACTCAAAAGTTTAAAAAGTGAGCAAAATCGGTCAAAAAGTAAAGGCTAACCCCTTTACTTTTTTTTCCCCTGATTTTTTTCAAAAATTCAAAAAATAATATTTTTAGCCAAAATACCGCCTTCTCCTTTTCACAGAAGATTTAAAACGACTTTATTTAACCGTTTTTGACCCTAACTCAAAAGTTTCAAAAGTGACCAAAATCGGTGTAAAAGTAAAGGCTAACCCCTTTACTTTTTTTTCCCCTGATTTTTTTCCAAAAATCAAAAATGTATTTTTAGCCAAGATACAGCCTTCTCCTTTTCACAGAATGTTTAAAACGACTTAATTTAACCGTTTTTGACCCTAACTCAAAAGTTTAAAAAGTGACCCAAATCGGTCAAAAAGTAAAGGCTAACCCCTTTACCTTTTTTTCCGGATTCTTTTCAAAAAATCAAATAAAATATTTTTAGCCAAAATACAGCCTTCTCCTTTTCACAGTAGGTTTAAGACGACTTTATTTAACCGTTTTTGACCCTAACTCAAAAGTTTCAAAAGTGACCAAAATCGGTGTAAAAGTAAAGGCTAGCCCCTTTACTTTTTTTCCCCTGATTTTTTTCAAAAAATCAAAAAATATATTTTTAGCCAAAATACAGCCTTCTCCTTTTCACAGAAGGTTTAAAACAACTTTATTTAACCGTTTTTAACCCTAACTCAAAAGTTCCAAAAATGACCAAAATCGATCAAAAAGTAAAGGGGGTTACCCTTTACTTTTTTTTTCCGGATTTTTTTCAAAAAATCAAACAAAATATTTTTAGCCAAGATACAGCCTTCTACTTTTCACAGAAGGTTTAAAACGACTTTATTTAACCGTTTTTGACCCTAAATCAAAAGTTTAAAAAGTGAGCAAAATCGGTCAAAAAGTAAAGGCTAACCCCTTTACTTTTTTTCCCCCTGATTTTTTTCAAAAAATCAAAAAATATATTTTTAGCCAAAATACCGCCTTCTCCTTTTCACAGAAGATTTAAAACGACTTTATTTAACCGTTTTTGACCCTAACTCAAAAGTTTCAAAATTGACCAAAATCGGTGTAAAAGTAAAGGCTAACCCCTTTACTTTTTTTTTCCCTGATTTTTTTCCAAAAATCAAAAATGTATTTTTAGCCAAGATACAGCCTTCTCCTTTTCACAGAATGTTTAAAACGACTTAATTTAACCGTTTTTGACCCTAACTCAAAAGTTTAAAAAGTGACCCAAATCGGTCAAAAAGTAAAGGCTAACCCCTTTACCTTTTTTTCCGGATTCTTTTCAAAAAATCAAATAAAATATTTTTAGCCAAAATACAGCCTTCTCCTTTTCACAGTAGGTTTAAGACGACTTTATTTAACCGTTTTTGACCCTAACTCAAAAGTTTCAAAAGTGACCAAAATCGGTGTAAAAGTAAAGGCTAGCCCCTTTACTTTTTTTCCCCTGATTTTTTTCAAAAAATCAAAAAATATATTTTTAGCCAAAATACAGCCTTCTCCTTTTCACAGAAGGTTTAAAACAACTTTATTTAACCGTTTTTAACCCTAACTCAAAAGTTCCAAAAGTGACCAAAATCGATCAAAAAGTAAAGGGGTTACCCTTTACTTTTTTTTTCCGGATTTTTTTCAAAAAATCAAACAAAATATTTTTAGCCAAGATACAGCCTTCTACTTTTCACAGAAGGTTTAAAACGACTTTATTTAACCGTTTTTGACCCTAAATCAAAAGTTTAAAAAGTGAGCAAAATCGGTCAAAAAGTAAAGGCTAACCCCTTTACTTTTTTTTCCGCCTGATTTTTTTCAAAAAATCAAAAAATATATTTTTAGCCAAAATACCGCCTTCTCCTTTTCACAGAAGATTTAAAACGACTTTATTTAACCGTTTTTGACCCTAACTCAAAAGTCTCAAAAGTGACCAAAATCGGTGTAAAAGTAAAGGCTAACCCCTTTACCTTTTTTTCCCCTGATTTTTTTTCAAAAAATATATTTTTAGCCAAAATACAGCCTTCTCCTTTTCACAGTAGGTTTAAGACGACTTTATTTAACCGTTTTTGACCCTAACTCAAAAGTTTCAAAAGTGACCAAAATCGGTGTAAAAGTAAAGGCTAGCCCCTTTACTTTTTTTTCCCTAATTTTTTTCAAAAAATCAAAAAATATATTTTTAGCCAAAATACAGCCTTCTCCTTTTCACAGAAGGTTTAAAACAACTTTATTTAACCGTTTTTAACCCTAACTCAAAAGTTCCAAAAGTGACCAAAATCGATCAAAAAGTAAAGGGGTTACCCTTTACTTTTTTTTTCCGGATTATTTTCAAAAAATCAAAAAAAGTATTTTTAGCCAAAATACAGCCTTCTCCTTTTCACAGTAGGTTTAAGACGACTTTATTTAACCGTTTTTGACCCTAACTCAAAAGTTTCAAAAGTGACAAAAATCGGTCAAAAAGTAAAGGCTAACCCCTTTACTTTTTTTTCCCCTGATTTTTTTCAAAAAATCAAAAAATATATTTTTAGCCAAAATACCGCCTTCTCCTTTTCACAGAAGATTTAAAACGACTTTATTTAACCGTTTTTGACCCTAACTCAAAAGTTTCAAAATTGACCAAAATCGGTGTAAAAGTAAAGGCTAACCCCTTTACTTTTTTTTCCCTGATTTTTTTCCAAAAATCAAAAATGTATTTTTAGCCAAGATACAGCCTTCTCCTTTTCACAGAATGTTTAAAACGACTTAATTTAACCGTTTTTGACCCTAACTCAAAAGTTTAAAAAGTGACCCAAATCGGTCAAAAAGTAAAGGCTAACCCCTTTACCTTTTTTTCCGGATTCTTTTCAAAAAATCAAATAAAATATTTTTAGCCAAAATACAGCCTTCTCCTTTTCACAGTAGGTTTAAGACGACTTTATTTAACCGTTTTTGACCCTAACTCAAAAGTTTCAAAAGTGACCAAAATCGGTGTAAAAGTAAAGGCTAGCCTTTTTACTTTTTTTCCCCTGATTTTTTTCAAAAAATCAAAAAATATATTTTTAGCCAAAATACAGCCTTCTCCTTTTCACAGAAGGTTTAAAACAACTTTATTTAACCGTTTTTAACCGTAACTCAAAAGTTCCAAAAGTGACCAAAATCGATCAAAAAGTAAAGGGTAACCCCTTTACTTTTTTTTTCCGGATTATTTTCAAAAAATCAAAAAACGTATTTTTAGGCAAAATACAGCCTTCTCCTTTTCACAGTAGGTTTAAGACGACTTTATTTAACCGTTTTTGACCCTAACTCAAAAGTTTAAAAAGTGAGCAAAATCGGTCAAAAAGTAAAGGCTAACCCCTTTACTTTTTTTTCCCCTGATTTTTTTCAAAAAATCAAAAAATATATTTTTAGCCAAAATACCGCCTTCTCCTTTTCACAGAAGATTTAAAACGACTTTATTTAACCGTTTTTGACCCTAACTCAAAAGTTTCAAAATTGACCAAAATCGGTGTAAAAGTAAAGGCTAACCCCTTTACTTTTTTTTTTCCTGATTTTTTTCCAAAAATCAAAAATGTATTTTTAGCCAAGATACAGCCTTCTCCTTTTCACAGAATGTTTAAAACGACTTAATTTAACCGTTTTTGACCCTAACTCAAAAGTTTAAAAAGTGACCCAAATCGGTCAAAAAGTAAAGGCTAACCCCTTTACCTTTTTTTCCGGATTCTTTTCAAAAAATCAAATAAAATATTTTTAGCCAAAATACAGCCTTCTCCTTTTCACAGTAGGTTTAAGACGACTTTATTTAACCGTTTTTGACCCTAACTCAAAAGTTTCAAAAGTGACCAAAATCGGTGTAAAAGTAAAGGCTAGCCCCTTTACTTTTTTTCCCCTGATTTTTTTCAAAAAATCAAAAAATATATTTTTAGCCAAAATACAGCCTTCTCCTTTTCACAGAAGGTTTAAAACAACTTTATTTAACCGTTTTTAACCCTAACTCAAAAGTTCCAAAAGTGACCAAAATCGATCAAAAAGTAAAGGGGTTACCCTTTACTTTTTTTTTCCGGATTATTTTCAAAAAATCAAAAAACGTATTTTTAGCCAAAATACAGCCTTCTCCTTTTCACAGTAGGTTTAAGACGACTTTATTTAACCGTTTTTGACCCTAACTCAAAAGTTTAAAAAGTGAGCAAAATCGGTCAAAAAGTAAAGGCTAACCCCTTTACTTTTTTTTCCCCTGATTTTTTTCAAAAAATCAAAAAATATATTTTTAGCCAAAATACCGCCTTCTCCTTTTCACAGAAGATTTAAAACGACTTTATTTAACCGTTTTTGACCCTAACTCAAAAGTTTCAAAATTGACCAAAATCGGTGTAAAAGTAAAGGCTAACCCCTTTACTTTTTTTTTTCCTGATTTTTTTCCAAAAATCAAAAATGTATTTTTAGCCAAGATACAGCCTACTCCTTTTCACAGAATGTTTAAAACGACTTAATTTAACCGTTTTTGACCCTAACTCAAAAGTTTAAAAAGTGACCCAAATCGGTCAAAAAGTAAAGGCTAACCCCTTTACCTTTTTTTCCGGATTCTTTTCAAAAAATCAAATAAAATATTTTTAGCCAAAATACAGCCTTCTCCTTTTCACAGTAGGTTTAAGACGACTTTATTTAACCGTTTTTGACCCTAACTCAAAAGTTTCAAAAGTGACCAAAATCGGTGTAAAAGTAAAGGCTAGCCCCTTTACTTTTTTTCCCCTGATTTTTTTCAAAAAATCAAAAAATATATTTTTAGCCAAAATACAGCCTTCTCCTTTTCACAGAAGGTTTAAAACAACTTTATTTAACCGTTTTTAACCCTAACTCAAAAGTTCCAAAAGTGACCAAAATCGATCAAAAAGTAAAGGGGTTACCCTTTACTTTTTTTTTCCGGATTATTTTCAAAAAATCAAAAAACGTATTTTTAGCCAAAATACAGCCTTCTAGTTTTCACAGTAGGTTTAAGACGACTTTATTTAACCGTTTTTGACCCTAACTCAAAAGTTTAAAAAGTGAGCAAAATCGGTCAAAAAGTAAAAGCTAACCCCTTTACTTTTTTTTCCCCTGATTTTTTTCAAAAAATCAAAAAATATATTTTTAGCCAAAATACCGCCTTCTCCTTTTCACAGAAGATTTAAAACGACTTTATTTAACCGTTTTTGACCCTAACTCAAAAGTTTAAAAAGTGAGCAAAATCGGTCAAAAAGTAAAGGCTAACCCCTTTACTTTTTTTTCCCCTGATTTTTTTCAAAAAATCAAAAAATATATTTTTAGCCAAAATACCGCCTTCTCCTTTTCACAGAAGATTTAAAACGACTTTATTTAACCGTTTTTGACCCTAACTCAAAAGTTTCAAAAGTGACCAAAATCGGTGTAAAAGTAAAGGCTAGCCCCTTTACTTTTTTTCCCCTGATTTTTTTCAAAAAATCAAAAATGTATTTTTAGCCAAAATACAGCCTTCTCCTTTTCACAGAAGGTTTAAAACAACTTTATTTAACCGTTTTTAACCGTAACTCAAAACTTTCAAAAGTGACCAAAATCGATCAAAAAGTAAAGGGGTTACCCTTTACTTTTTTTTTCCGGATTATTTTCAAAAAATCAAAAAACGTATTTTTAGCCAAAATACAGCCTTCTCCTTTTCACAGTAGGTTTAAGACGACTTTATTTAACCGTTTTTGACCCTAACTCAAAAGTTTAAAAAGTGAGCAAAATCGGTCAAAAAGTAAAGGCTAACCCCTTTACTTTTTTTTCCCCTGATTTTTTTCAAAAAATCAAAAAATATATTTTTAGCCAAAATACCGCCTTCTCCTTTTCACAGAAGATTTAAAACGACTTTATTTAACCGTTTTTGACCCTAACTCAAAAGTTTCAAAATTGACCAAAATCGGTGTAAAAGTAAAGGCTAACCCCTTTACTTTTTTTTTTCCTGATTTTTTTCCAAAAATCAAAAATGTATTTTTAGCCAAGATACAGCCTTCTCCTTTTCACAGAATGTTTAAAACGACTTAATTTAACCGTTTTTGACCCTAACTCAAAAGTTTAAAAAGTGACCCAAATCGGTCAAAAAGTAAAGGCTAACCCCTTTACCTTTTTTTCCGGATTCTTTTCAAAAAATCAAATAAAATATTTTTAGCCAAAATACAGCCTTCTCCTTTTCACAGTAGGTTTAAGACGACTTTATTTAACCGTTTTTGACCCTAACTCAAAAGTTTCAAAAGTGACCAAAATCGGTGTAAAAGTAAAGGCTAGCCCCTTTACTTTTTTTACCCATATTTTTTTCAAAAAATCAAAAAATATATTTTTAGCCAAAATACAGCCTTCTCCTTTTCACAGAAGGTTTAAAACAACTTTATTTAACCGTTTTTAACCCTAACTCAAAAGTTCCAAAAGTGACCAAAATCGATCAAAAAGTAAAGGGGTTACCCTTTACTTTTTTTTTCCGGATTATTTTCAAAAAATCAAAAAACGTATTTTTAGCCAAAATACAGCCTTCTCCTTTTCACAGTAGGTTTAAGACGACTTTATTTAACCGTTTTTGACCCTAACTCAAAAGTTTAAAAAGTGAGCAAAATCGGTCAAAAAGTAAAGGCTAACCCCTTTACTTTTTTTTCCCCTGATTTTTTTCAAAAAATCAAAAAATATATTTTTAGCCAAAATACCGCCTTCTCCTTTTCACAGAAGATTTAAAACGACTTTATTTAACCGTTTTTGACCCTAACTCAAAAGTTTAAAAAGTGAGCAAAATCGGTCAAAAAGTAAAGGCTAACCCCTTTACTTTTTTTCCCCCCGATTTTTTTCAAAAAATCAACAAAAATATTTTTAGCCAAAATACAGCCCTCTCCTTTTCACAGAAGATTTAAAACGACTTTATTTAACCGTTTTTGACCCTAACTCAAAAGTTTCAAAAGTGACCAAAATCGGTGTAAAAGTAAAGGCTAACCCCTTTACCTTTTTTTCCCCTGATTTTTTTTCAAAAAATCAAAAAATATATTTTTAGCCAAAATACAGCCCTCTCCTTTTCACAGTAGCTTTAAGACGACTTTATTTAACCGTTCTTGACCCTAACTCAAAAGTTTCAAAATTGACCAAAATCGGTGTAAAAGTAAAGGCTAACCCCTTTACTTTTTTTTTTCCTGATTTTTTTCCAAAAATCAAAAATGTATTTTTAGCCAAAATACAGCCTTCTCCTTTTCACAGAATGTTTAAAACGACTTAATTTAACCGTTTTTGACCCTAACTCAAAAGTTTAAAAAGTGACCCAAATCGGTCAAAAAGTAAAGGCTTTACCCTTTACCTTTTTTTCCGGATTCTTTTCAAAAAATCAAATAAAATATTTTTAGCCAAAATACAGCCTTCTCCTTTTCACAGTAGGTTTAAGACGACTTTATTTAACCGTTTTTGACCCTAACTCAAAAGTTTCAAAAGTGACCAAAATCGGTGTAAAAGTAAAGGCTAGCCCCTTTACTTTTTTTCCCCTGATTTTTTTCAAAAAATCAAAAAATATATTTTTAGCCAAAATACAGCCTTCTCCTTTTCACAGAAGGTTTAAAACAACTTTATTTAACCGTTTTTAACCCTAACTCAAAAGTTCCAAAAGTGACCAAAATCGATAAAAAAGTAAAGGGGTTACCCTTTACTTTTTTTTTCCGGATTATTTTCAAAAAATCAAAAAACGTATTTTTAGCCAAAATACAGCCTTCTCCTTTTCACAGTAGGTTTAAGACGACTTTATTTAACCGTTTTTGACCCTAACTCAAAAGTTTAAAAAGTGAGCAAAATCGGTCAAAAAGTAAAGGCTAACCCCTTTACTTTTTTTTCCCCTGATTTTTTTCAAAAAATCAAAAAATATATTTTTAGCCAAAATACCGCCTTCTCCTTTTCACAGAAGATTTAAAACGACTTTATTTAACCGTTTTTGACCCTAACTCAAAAGTTTCAAAATTGACCAAAATCGGTGTAAAAGTAAAGGCTAACCCCTTTACTTTTTTTTTCCTGATTTTTTTCCAAAAATCAAAAATGTATTTTTAGCCAAGATACAGCCTTCTCCTTTTCACAGAATGTTTAAAACGACTTAATTTAACCGTTTTTGACCCTAACTCAAAAGTTTAAAAAGTGAGCAAAATCGGTCAAAAAGTAAAGGCTAACCCCTTTACTTTTTTTTCCCCTGATTTTTTTCAAAAAATCAAAAAATATATTTTTAGCCAAAATACCGCCTTCTCCTTTTCACAGAAGATTTAAAACGACTTTATTTAACCGTTTTTGACCCTAACTCAAAAGTTTCAAAAGTGACCAAAATCGGTGTAAAAGTAAAGGCTAGCCCCTTTACTTTTTTTTTCCCTGATTTTTTTCAAAAAATCAAAAAATATATTTTTAGCCAAAATACAGCCTTCTCCTTTTCACAGAAGGTTTAAAACAACTTTATTTAACCGTTTTTAACCCTAACTCTAAAGTTCCAAAAGTGACCAAAATCGATCAAAAAGTAAAGGGGTTACCCTTTACTTTTTTTTTCCGGATTATTTTCAAAAAATCAAAAAATATATTTTTAGCCAAAATACAGCCTTCTCCTTTTCACAGAAGATTTAAAACGACTTTATTTAACCGTTTTTGACCCTAACTCAAAAGTTTCAAAATTGACCAAAATCGGTCAAAAAGTAAAGGCTAACCCCTTTACTTTTTTTTCCCCTGATTTTTTTCAAAAAATCAAAAAATATATTTTTAGCCAAAATACCGCCTTCTCCTTTTCACAGAAGATTTAAAACGACTTTATTTAACCGTTTTTGACCCTAACTCAAAAGTTTCAAAAGTGACCAAAATCGGTGTAAAAGTAAAGGGTAACCCCTTTACCTTTTTTTCCCCTGATTTTTTTTCAAAAAATCAAAAAATATATTTTTAGCCAAAATACAGCCCTCTCCTTTTCACAGTAGCTTTAAGACGACTTTATTTAACCGTTCTTGACCCTAACTCAAAAGTTTCAAAATTGACCAAAATCGGTGTAAAAGTAAAGGCTAACCCCTTTACTTTTTTTTTTCCTGATTTTTTTCCAAAAATCAAAAATGTATTTTTAGCCAAAATACAGCCTTCTCCTTTTCACAGAAGGTTTAAAACAACTTTATTTAACCGTTTTTAACCCTAACTCAAAACTTTCAAAAGTGACCAAAATCGATCAAAAAGTAAAGGGGTTACCCTTTACTTTTTTTTTTCCTGATTTTTTTCCAAAAATCAAAAATGTATTTTTAGCCAAGATACAGCCTTCTCCTTTTCACAGAATGTTTAAAACGACTTAATTTAACCGTTTTTGACCCTAACTCAAAAGTTTAAAAAGTGACCAAAATCGATCAAAAAGTAAAGGGGTTACCCTTTACTTTTTTTTTCCGGATTATTTTCAAAAAATCAAATAAAATATTTTTAGCCAAAATACAGCCTTCTCCTTTTCACAGAAGATTTAAAACGACTTTATTTAACCGTTTTTGACCCTAACTCAAAAGTTTAAAAAGTGAGCAAAATCGGTCAAAAAGTAAAGGCTAACCCCTTTACTTTTTTTTCCCCTGATTTTTTTCAAAAAATCAAAAAATATATTTTTAGCCAAAATACCGCCTTCTCCTTTTCACAGAAGATTTAAAACGACTTTATTTAACCGTTTTTGACCCTAACTCAAAAGTTTCAAAAGTGACCAAAATCGGTGTAAAAGTAAAGGCTAACCCCTTTACTTTTTTCCCCCTGATTTTTTTCAAAAAATCAAACAAAATATTTTTAGCCAAGATACAGCCTTCTACTTTTCACAGAAGGTTTAAAACGACTTTATTTAACCGTTTTTAACCCTAACTCAAAAGTTCCAAAAGTGACCAAAATCGATCAAAAAGTAAAGGGGTTACCCTTTACTTTTTTTTTCCGGATTCTTTTCAAAAAATCAAATAAAATATTTTTAGCCAAAATACAGCCTTCTCCTTTTCACAGAAGATTTAAAACGACTTTATTTAACCGTTTTTGACCCTAACTCAAAAGTTTCAAAAGTAACCAAAATCGGTGTAAAAGTAAAGGCTAACCCCTTTACTTTTTTTTTCCCTGATTTTTTTCAAAAAATCAAAAATATATTTTTAGCCAAAATACAGCCTTCTCCTTTTCACAGAAGGTTTAAAACAACTTTATTTAACCGTTTTTAACCCTAACTCAAAGTTCCAAAAGTGACCAAAATCGATCAAAAAGTAAAGGGGTTACCCTTTACTTTTTTTTTCCGGATTATTTTCAAAAAATCAAAAAAAGTATTTTTAGCCAAAATACAGCCTTCTCCTTTTCACAGTAGGTTTAAGACGACTTTATTTAACCGTTTTTGACCCTAACTCAAAAGTTTAAAAAGTGACAAAATCGGTCAAAAAGTAAAGGCTAACCCCTTTACTTTTTTCCGATTTTTTCAAAAATCAAAAATATATTTTTAGCCAAAATACGCCTTCTCCTTTTCACAGTAGGTTTAAGACGACTTTATTTAACCGTTTTTGACCCTAACTCAAAAGTTTAAAAAGTGACAAAAATCGGTCAAAAAGTAAAGGCTAACCCCTTTACTTTTTTTTCCCCTGATTTTTTTCAAAAAATCAAAAAATATATTTTTAGCCAAAATACCGCCTTCTCCTTTTCACAGTAGGTTTAAGACGACTTTATTTAACCGTTTTTGACCCTAACTCAAAAGTTTAAAAAGTGACCAAAATCGGTCAAAAAGTAAAGGCTAACCCCTTTACTTTTTTTTCCCCTGATTTTTTTCAAAAAATCAAAAAATATATTTTTAGCCAAAATACCGCCTTCTCCTTTTCACAGAAGATTTAAAACGACTTTATTTAACCGTTTTTGACCCTAACTCAAAAGTTTCAAAATTGACCAAAATCGGTGTAAAAGTAAAGGCTAACCCCTTTACTTTTTTTTTCCTGATTTTTTTCCAAAAATCAAAAATGTATTTTTAGCCAAGATACAGCCTACTCCTTTTCACAGAATGTTTAAAACGACTTAATTTAACCGTTTTTGACCCTAACTCAAAAGTTTAAAAAGTGACCCAAATCGGTCAAAAAGTAAAGGCTAACCCCTTTACTTTTTTTTTTCCTGATTTTTTTCCAAAAATCAAATAAAATATTTTTAGCCAAAATACAGCCTTCTCCTTTTCACAGTAGGTTTAAGACGACTTTATTTAACCGTTTTTGACCCTAACTCAAAAGTTTCAAAAGTGACCAAAATCGGTCAAAAAGTAAAGGCTAACCCCTTTACTTTTTTTTCTTTTGATTTTTTTCAAAAAATCAAAAAATATATTTTTAGCCAAAATACAGCCTTCTCCTTTTCACAGAAGGTTTAAAACAACTTTATTTAACCGTTTTTAACCCTAACTCAAAAGTTCCAAAAGTGACCAAAATCGATCAAAAAGTAAAGGGGTTACCCTTTACTTTTTTTTCCGGATTATTTTCAAAAAATCAAAAAACGTATTTTTAGCCAAAATACAGCCTTCTCCTTTTCACAGAAGGTTTAAGACGACTTTATTTAACCGTTTTTGACCCTAACTCAAAAGTTTAAAAAGTGAGCAAAATCGGTCAAAAAGTAAAAGCTAACCCCTTTACTTTTTTTTCCCCTGATTTTTTTCAAAAAATCAAAAAATATATTTTTAGCCAAAATACAGCCTTCTCCTTTTCACAGAAGATTTAAAACGACTTTATTTAACCGTTTTTGACCCTAACTCAAAAGTTTCAAAAGTAACCAAAATCGGTGTAAAAGTAAAGGCTAACCCCTTTACCTTTTTTTCCCCTGATTTTTTTTCAAAAAATCAAAAAATATATTTTTAGCCAAAATACAGCCTTCTCCTTTTCACAGAAGGTTTAAGACGACTTTATTTAACCTTTTTGACCCTAACTCAAAAGTTTCAAAATTGACCAAAATCGGTGTAAAAGTAAAGGCTAACCCCTTTACTTTTTTTTTTCCTGATTTTTTTCAAAAAATCAAAAAATGTATTTTTAGCCAAAATACAGCCTTCTCCTTTTCACAGAAGGTTTAAAACAACTTTATTTAACCGTTTTTAACCCTAACTCAAAAGTTTAAAAAGTGACAAAAATCGGTCAAAAAGTAAAGGCTAACCCCTTTACTTTTTTTTTTCCTGATTTTTTTCCAAAAATCAAACAAAATATTTTTAGCCAAGATACAGCCTTCTCCTTTTCACAGAATGTTTAAAACGACTTAATTTAACCGTTTTTGACCCTAACTCAAAAGTTTAAAAAGTGACCCAAATCGGTCAAAAAGTAAAGGCTAACCCCTTTACCTTTTTTTCCGGATTCTTTTCAAAAAATCAAAAAATATATTTTTAGCCAAAATACAGCCTTCTCCTTTTCACAGAAGGTTTAAAACAACTTTATTTAACCGTTTTTAACCCTAACTCAAAAGTTCCAAAAGTGACCAAAATCGGTCAAAAAGTAAAGGCTAACCCCTTTACTTTTTTTTCCGGATTATTTTCAAAAAATCAAAAAATATATTTTTAGCCAAAATACAGCCTTCTCCTTTTCACAGAAGATTTAAAACGACTTTATTTAACCGTTTTTGACCCTAACTCAAAAGTTTAAAAAGTGAGCAAAATCGGTCAAAAAGTAAAGGCTAACCCCTTTACTTTTTTTTCCCCTGATTTTTTTCAAAAAATCAAAAAATATATTTTTAGCCAAAATACCGCCTTCTCCTTTTCACAGAAGATTTAAAACGACTTTATTTAACCGTTTTTGACCCTAACTCAAAAGTTTCAAAAGTGACCAAAATCGGTGTAAAAGTAAAGGCTAACCCCTTTACCTTTTTTTCCCCTGATTTTTTTTCAAAAAATCAAAAAATATATTTTTAGCCAAAATACAGCCCTCTCCTTTTCACAGTAGCTTTAAGACGACTTTATTTAACCGTTCTTGACCCTAACTCAAAAGTTTCAAAATTGACCAAAATCGGTGTAAAAGTAAAGGCTAACCCCTTTACTTTTTTTTTCCTGATTTTTTTCCAAAAATCAAAAATGTATTTTTAGCCAAAATACAGCCTTCTCCTTTTCACAGAAGGTTTAAAACAACTTTATTTAACCGTTTTTAACCCTAACTCAAAACTTTCAAAAGTGACCAAAATCGATCAAAAAGTAAAGGGGTTACCCTTTACTTTTTTTTTCCGGATTTTTTCAAAAAATCAAGCAAAATATATTTTTAGCCAAGATACAGCCTTCTCCTTTTCACAGAATGTTTAAAACGACTTAATTTAACCGTTTCTGACCCTAACTCAAAAGTTTAAAAAGTGACCCAAATCGGTCAAAAAGTAAAGGCTAACCCCTTTACCTTTTTTTCCGGATTCTTTTCAAAAAATCAAATAAAATATTTTTAGCCAAAATACAGCCTTCTCCTTTTCACAGAAGATTTAAAACGACTTTATTTAACCGTTTTTGACCCTAACTCAAAAGTTTCAAAAGTAACCAAAATCGGTGTAAAAGTAAAGGCTAACCCCTTTACTTTTTTTTTCCCTGATTTTTTTCAAAAAATCAAAAAATATATTTTTAGCCAAAATACAGCCTTCTCCTTTTCACAGAAGGTTTAAAACAACTTTATTTAACCGTTTTTAACCCTAACTCAAAAGTCCCAAAAGTGACCAAAATCGATCAAAAAGTAAAGGGGTTACCCTTTACTTTTTTTTTCCGGATTTTTTTCAAAAAATCAAACAAAATATTTTTAGCCAAGATACAGCCTTCTACTTTTCACAGAAGGTTTAAAACGACTTTATTTAACCGTTTTTAACCCTAACTCAAAAGTTCCAAAAGTGACCAAAATCGATCAAAAAGTAAAGGGGTTACCCTTTACTTTTTTTTTCCGGATTCTTTTCAAAAAATCAAATAAAATATTTTTAGCCAAAATACAGCCTTCTCCTTTTCACAGAAGATTTAAAACGACTTTATTTAACCGTTTTTGACCCTAACTCAAAAGTTTCAAAAGTACCAAAATCGGTTAAAAGTAAAGGCTAACCCCTTTACTTTTTTTTTCCGATTTTTTTCAAAAAATCAAAAAATATTTTTAGCCAAAATACAGCCTTCTCCTTTTCACAGAAGGTTTAAAACGACTTTATTTAACCGTTTTTGACCCTAACTCAAAAGTTTCAAAAGTGACCAAAATCGGTCAAAAAGTAAAGGCTAACCCCTTTACTTTTTTTTTCCCTGATTTTTTCAAAAAATCAAAAAATATATTTTTAGCCAAAATACAGCCTTCTCCTTTTCACAGAAGGTTTAAAACGACTTTATTTAACCGTTTTTAACCCTAACTCAAAAGTTTAAAAGTGACCAAAATCGGTCAAAAAGTAAAGGCTAACCCCTTTACTTTTTTTTCCCTGATTTTTTTCAAAAAATCAAAAAAATATTTTTAGCCAAAATACAGCCTTCTCCTTTTCACAGAAGGTTTAAGACGACTTTATTTAACCGTTTTTGACCCTAACTCAAAAGTTTCAAAGTGACCAAAATCGGTGTAAAAGTAAAGGCTAACCCCTTTACTTTTTTTTTTCCTGATTTTTTTCCAAAAATCAAATAAAATATTTTTAGCCAAAATACAGCCTTCTCCTTTTCACAGTAGATTTAAAACGACTTTATTTAACCGTTTTTGACCCTAACTCAAAAGTTTCAAAAGTGACCAAAATCGGTGTAAAAGTAAAGGCTAACCCCTTTACTTTTTTTTTCCTGATTTTTTTCAAAAAATCAAATAAAATATTTTTAGCCAAAATACAGCCTTCTCCTTTTCACATAGGTTTAAGACGACTTTATTTAACCGTTTTTGACCCTAACTCAAAAGTTTCAAAAGTGACCAAAATCGGTGTAAAAGTAAAGGCTACCCCTTTACTTTTTTCCCCTGATTTTTTTCAAAAAATCAAAAAATATATTTTTAGCCAAAATACAGCCTTCTCCTTTTCACAGAAGGTTTAAAACAACTTTATTTAACCGTTTTTAACCCTAACTCAAAAGTTCCAAAAGTGACCAAAATCGATCAAAAAGTAAAGGGGTTACCCTTTACTTTTTTTTCCGGATTATTTTCAAAAAATCAAAAAACGTATTTTTAGCCAAAATACAGCCTTCTCCTTTTCACAGTAGGTTTAAGACGACTTTATTTAACCGTTTTTGACCCTAACTCAAAAGTTTAAAAAGTGAGCAAAATCGGTCAAAAAGTAAAGGCTAACCCCTTTACTTTTTTTTCCCCTGATTTTTTTCAAAAAATCAAAAAATATATTTTTAGCCAAAATACCGCCTTCTCCTTTTCACAGAAGATTTAAAACGACTTTATTTAACCGTTTTTGACCCTAACTCAAAAGTTTCAAAAGTGACCAAAATCGGTGTAAAAGTAAAGGCTAACCCCTTTACCTTTTTTTCCCCTGATTTTTTTTCAAAAAATCAAAAAATATATTTTTAGCCAAAATACAGCCCTCTCCTTTTCACAGTAGCTTTAAGACGACTTTATTTAACCGTTCTTGACCCTAACTCAAAAGTTTCAAAATTGACCAAAATCGGTGTAAAAGTAAAGGCTAACCCCTTTACTTTTTTTTTCCTGATTTTTTTCCAAAAATCAAAAATGTATTTTTAGCCAAAATACAGCCTTCTCCTTTTCAAAGAAGGTTTAAAACGACTTTATTTAACCGTTTTTGACCCTAACTCAAAAGTTTTAAAAGTGACCAAAATCGGTCAAAAAGTAAAGGGGTTACCCTTTACTTTTTTTTTCCGGATTATTTTCAAAAAATCAAAAAACGTATTTTTAGCCAAAATACAGCCTTCTCCTTTTCACAGTAGGTTTAAGACGACTTTATTTAACCGTTTTTGACCCTAACTCAAAAGTTTAAAAAGTGAGCAAAATCGGTCAAAAAGTAAAGGCTAACCCCTTTACTTTTTTTTCCCCTGATTTTTTTCAAAAAATCAAAAAATATATTTTTAGCCAAAATACCGCCTTCTCCTTTTCACAGAAGATTTAAAACGACTTTATTTAACCGTTTTTGACCCTAACTCAAAAGTTTCAAAAGTGACCAAAATCAGTCAAAAAGTAAAGGCTAACCCCTTTACTTTTTTCCCCCCCGATTTTTTTCAAAAAATCAAAAAATATATTTTTAGCCAAAATACAGCCTTCTCCTTTTCACAGAAGATTTAAAACGACTTTATTTAACCGTTTTTGACCCTAACTCAAAAGTTTCAAAAGTGACCAAAATCGGTGTAAAAGTAAAGGCTAACCCCTTTACTTTTTTTCCCCTGATTTTTTTCAAAAAATCAAAAAATATATTTTTAGCCAAAATACAGCCCTCTCCTTTACACAGTAGCTTTAAGACGACTTTATTTAACCTTTTTGACCCTAACTCAAAAGTTTCAAAATTGACCAAAATCGGTGTAAAAGTAAAGGCTAACCCCTTTACTTTTTTTTTCCTGATTTTTTTCAAAAAATCAAACAAAATATTTTTAGCCAAAATACAGCCTTCTCCTTTTCACAGAAGGTTTAAAACGACTTTATTTAACCGTTTTTGACCCTAACTCAAAAGTTTCAAAAGTGACCAAAATCGGTCAAAAAGTAAAGGCGTTACCCTTTACTTTTTTTTTCCGGATTTTTTTCAAAAAATCAAACAAAATATTTTTAGCCAAGATACAGCCTTCTCCTTTTCACAGAATGTTTAAAACGACTTAATTTAACCGTTTTTGACCCTAACTCAAAAGTTTAAAAAGTGACCCAAATCGGTCAAAAAGTAAAGGCTAACCCCTTTACCTTTTTTTCCGGATTCTTTTCAAAAAATCAAATAAAATATTTTTAGCCAAAATACAGCCTTCTCCTTTTCACAGAAGATTTAAAACGACTTTATTTAACCGTTTTTGACCCTAACTCAAAAGTTTCAAAAGTAACCAAAATCGGTGTAAAAGTAAAGGCTAACCCCTTTACTTTTTTTTCCCCTGATTTTTTTCAAAAAATCAAAAAATATATTTTTAGCCAAAATACAGCCTTCTCCTTTTCACAGAAGGTTTAAAACAACTTTATTTAACCGTTTTTAACCCTAACTCAAAAGTTCCAAAAGTGACCAAAATCGATCAAAAAGTAAAGGGGTTACCCTTTACTTTTTTTTTCCGGATTTTTTTCAAAAAATCAAACAAAATATTTTTAGCGAAGATACAGCCTTCTCCTTTTCACAGAATGTTTAAAACGACTTAATTTAACCGTTTTTGACCCTAACTCAAAAGTTTAAAAAGTGACCCAAATCGGTCAAAAAGTAAAGGCTAACCCCTTTACCTTTTTTTCCGGATTCTTTTCAAAAAATCAAATAAAATATTTTTAGCCAAAATACAGCCTTCTCCTTTTCACAGTAGGTTTAAGACGACTTTATTTAACCGTTTTTGACCCTAACTCAAAAGTTTCAAAAGTGACCAAAATCGGTGTAAAAGTAAAGGCTAGCCCCTTTACTTTTTTTTCCCCTGATTTTTTTCAAAAAATCAAAAAATATATTTTTAGCCAAAATACAGCCTTCTCCTTTTCACAGAAGGTTTAAAACAACTTTATTTAACCGTTTTTAACCCTAACTCAAAAGTTCCAAAAGTGACCAAAATCCATCAAAAAGTAAAGGGGTTAGTTACCCTTTACTTTTTTTTTCCGGATTATTTTCAAAAAATCAAAAAACGTATTTTTAGCCAAAATACAGCCTTCTCCTTTTCACAGTAGGTTTAAGACGACTTTATTTAACCGTTTTTGACCCTAACTCAAAAGTTTCAAAAGTGACCAAAATCGGTCAAAAAGTAAAGGCTAACCCCTTTACTTTTTTTTTCCCCTGATTTTTTTCAAAAAATCAAAAAATATATTTTTAGCCAAAATACAGCCTTCTCCTTTTCACAGAAGATTTAAAACGACTTTATTTAACCGTTTTTGACCCTAACTCAAAAGTTTCAAAATTGACCAAAATCGGTGTAAAAGTAAAGGCTAACCCCTTTACTTTTTTTTTCCTGATTTTTTTCCAAAAATCAAAAATGTATTTTTAGCCAAGATACAGCCTTCTCCTTTTCACAGAATGTTTAAAACGACTTAATTTAACCGTTTTTGACCCTAACTCAAAAGTTCCAAAAGTGACCAAAATCGATCAAAAAGTAAAGGGGTTACCCTTTACTTTTTTTTTCCGGATTATTTTCAAAAAATCAAAAAAAGTATTTTTAGCCAAAATACAGCCTTCCCCTTTTCACAGAAGGTTTAAAACGACTTTATTTAACCGTTTTTGACCTTAACTCAAAAGTTTAAAAAGTGACCAAAATCGGTCAAAAAGTAAAGGCTAACCCCTTTACTTTTTTATCCCCTGATTTTTTTCAAAAAATCAAAAAATATATTTTTAGCCAAAATACAGCCTTCTCCTTTTCACAGAAGATTTAAAACGACTTTATTTAACCGTTTTTGACCCTAACTCAAAAGTTTCAAAATTGACCAAAATCGGTGTAAAAGTAAAGGCTAACCCCTTTACTTTTTTTTTCCTGATTTTTTTCCAAAAATCAAAAATGTATTTTTAGCCAAGATACAGCCTTCTCCTTTTCACAGAATGTTTAAAACGACTTAATTTAACCGTTTTTGACCCTAACTCAAAAGTTCCAAAAGTGACCAAAATCGATCAAAAAGTAAAGGGGTTACCCTTTACTTTTTTTTTCCGGATTATTTTCAAAAAATCAAAAAATATATTTTTAGCCAAAATACAGCCTTCTCCTTTTCACAGAAGGTTTAAGACGACTTTATTTAACCGTTTTTGACCCTAACTCAAAAGTTTCAAAATTGACCAAAATCGGTGAAAAAGTAAAGGCTAACCCCTTTACTTTTTTTCCCCTGATTTTTTTCAAAAAATCAAAAAATATATTTTTAGCCAAAATACAGCCTTCTCCTTTTCACAGAAGATTTAAAACGACTTTATTTAACCGTTTTTGACCCTAACTCAAAAGTTTCAAAAGTGACCAAAATCGGTGTAAAAGTAAAGGCTAACCCCTTTACCTTTTTTTCCCCTGATTTTTTTTCAAAAAATCAAAAAATATATTTTTAGCCAAAATACAGCCCTCTCCTTTTCACAGTAGCTTTAAGACGACTTTATTTAACCGTTCTTGACCCTAACTCAAAAGTTTCAAAATTGACCAAAATCGGTGTAAAAGTAAAGGCTAACCCCTTTACTTTTTTTTTCCTGATTTTTTTCCAAAAATCAAAAATGTATTTTTAGCCAAAATACAGCCTTCTCCTTTTCACAGAAGGTTTAAAACAACTTTATTTAACCGTTTTTAACCCTAACTCAAAACTTTCAAAAGTGACCAAAATCGATCAAAAAGTAAAGGGGTTACCCTTTACTTTTTTTTCCGGATTATTTTCAAAAAATCAAAAAACGTATTTTTAGCCAAAATACAGCCTTCTCCTTTTCACAGTAGGTTTAAGACGACTTTATTTAACCGTTTTTGACCCTAACTCAAAAGTTTAAAAAGTGAGCAAAATCGGTCAAAAAGTAAAGGCTAACCCCTTTACTTTTTTTTCCCCTGATTTTTTTCAAAAAATCAAAAAATATATTTTTAGCCAAAATACCGCCTTCTCCTTTTCACAGAAGATTTAAAACGACTTTATTTAACCGTTTTTGACCCTAACTCAAAAGTTTAAAAAGTGAGCAAAATCGGTCAAAAAGTAAAGGCTAACCCCTTTACTTTTTTTTCCCCTGATTTTTTTCAAAAAATCAAAAAATATATTTTTAGCCAAAATACCGCCTTCTCCTTTTCACAGAAGATTTAAAACGACTTTATTTAACCGTTTTTGACCCTAACTCAAAAGTTTCAAAAGTGACCAAAATCGGTGTAAAAGTAAAGGCTAACCCCTTTACCTTTTTTTCCCCTGATTTTTTTTCAAAAAATCAAAAAATATATTTTTAGCCAAAATACAGCCCTCTCCTTTACACAGTAGCTTTAAGACGACTTTATTTAACCTTTTTGACCCTAACTCAAAAGTTTCAAAATTGACCAAAATCGGTGTAAAAGTAAAGGCTAACCCCTTTACTTTTTTTTTTCCTGATTTTTTTACAAAAATCAAAAATGTATTTTTAGCCAAAATACAGCCTTCTCCTTTTCACAGAAGGTTTAAAACAACTTTATTTAACCGTTTTTAACCCTAACTCAAAACTTTCAAAAGTGACCAAAATCGATCAAAAAGTAAAGGGGTTACCCTTTACTTTTTTTTTCCGGATTTTTTTCAAAAAATCAAACAAAATATTTTTAGCCAAGATACAGCCTTCTCCTTTTCACAGAATGTTTAAAACGACTTAATTTAACCGTTTTTGACCCTAACTCAAAAGTTTAAAAAGTGACCCAAATCGGTCAAAAAGTAAAGGCTAACCCCTTTACCTTTTTTTCCGGATTCTTTTCAAAAAATCAAATAAAATATTTTTAGCCAAAATACAGCCTTCTCCTTTTCACAGAAGATTTAAAACGACTTTATTTAACCGTTTTTGACCCTAACTCAAAAGTTTCAAAAGTAACCAAAATCGGTGTAAAAGTAAAGGCTAACCCCTTTACTTTTTTTTTCCCTGATTTTTTTCAAAAAATCAAAAAATATATTTTTAGCCAAAATACAGCCTTCTCCTTTTCACAGAAGGTTTAAAACAACTTTATTTAACCGTTTTTAACCCTAACTCAAAAGTTCCAAAAGTGACCAAAATCGATCAAAAAGTAAAGGGGTTACCCTTTACTTTTTTTTTCCGGATTATTTTCAAAAAATCAAAAAATATATTTTTAGCCAAAATACAGCCTTCTCCTTTTCACAGAAGATTTAAAACGACTTTATTTAACCGTTTTTGACCCTAACTCAAAAGTTTAAAAAGTGAGCAAAATCGGTCAAAAAGTAAAGGCTAACCCCTTTACTTTTTTTTCCCCTGATTTTTTTCAAAAAATCAAAAAATATATTTTTAGCCAAAATACCGCCTTCTCCTTTTCACAGAAGATTTAAAACGACTTTATTTAACCGTTTTTGACCCTAACTCAAAAGTTTCAAAAGTGACCAAAATCGGTGTAAAAGTAAAGGCTAACCCCTTTACCTTTTTTTCCCCTGATTTTTTTTCAAAAAATCAAAAAATATATTTTTAGCCAAAATACAGCCCTCTCCTTTTCACAGTAGCTTTAAGACGACTTTATTTAACCGTTCTTGACCCTAACTCAAAAGTTTCAAAATTGACCAAAATCGGTGTAAAAGTAAAGGCTAACCCCTTTACTTTTTTTTTTCCTGATTTTTTTCCAAAAATCAAAAATGTATTTTTAGCCAAAATACAGCCTTCTCCTTTTCACAGAAGGTTTAAAACAACTTTATTTAACCGTTTTTAACCCTAACTCAAAACTTTCAAAAGTGACCAAAATCGATCAAAAAGTAAAGGGGTTACCCTTTACTTTTTTTTTCCGGATTTTTTTCAAAAAATCAAACAAAATATTTTTAGCCAAGATACAGCCTTCTCCTTTTCACAGAATGTTTAAAACGACTTAATTTAACCGTTTTTGACCCTAACTCAAAAGTTTCAAAAGTAACCAAAATCGGTGTAAAAGTAAAGGCTAACCCCTTTACTTTTTTTTTCCCTGATTTTTTTCAAAAAATCAAAAATATATTTTTAGCCAAAATACAGCCTTCTCCTTTTCACAGAAGGTTTAAAACAACTTTATTTAACCGTTTTTAACCCTAACTCAAAGTTCCAAAAGTGACCAAAATCGATCAAAAAGTAAAGGGGTTACCCTTTACTTTTTTTTTCCGGATTATTTTCAAAAAACCAAAAAAAGTATTTTTAGCCAAAATACAGCCTTCTCCTTTTCACAGTAGGTTTAAGACGACTTTATTTAACCGTTTTTGACCCTAACTCAAAAGTTTAAAAAGTGACAAAAATCGGTCAAAAAGTAAAGGCTAACCCCTTTACTTTTTTTTCCCCTGATTTTTTTCAAAAAATCAAAAAATATATTTTTAGCCAAAATACCGCCTTCTCCTTTTCACAGAAGATTTAAAACGACTTTATTTAACCGTTTTTGACCCTAACTCAAAAGTTTCAAAATTGACCAAAATCGGTGTAAAAGTAAAGGCTAACCCCTTTACTTTTTTTTTTCCTGATTTTTTTCCAAAAATCAAAAATGTATTTTTAGCCAAGATACAGCCTTCTCCTTTTCACAGAATGTTTAAAACGACTTAATTTAACCGTTTTTGACCCTAACTCAAAAGTTTAAAAAGTGACCCAAATCGGTCAAAAAGTAAAGGCTAACCCCTTTACCTTTTTTTCCGGATTCTTTTCAAAAATCAAATAAAATATTTTTAGCCAAAATACAGCCTTCTCCTTTTCACAGTAGGTTTAAGACGACTTTATTTA
>OZ036007.1:3665467-3686460 GCA_964035015.1 Corallium rubrum | reverse complement strand
CAAATCACAACAAATCGCAACAAATCACAACAAATCAAACAAATCGCAACAAATCACAACAAATCGCAACAAATCACAACAAATCACAACAAATCGCAACAAATCACAAGAAATCACAACAAATCGCAACAAATCGCAACAAATCACAAGAAATCACAACAAATCGCAAGAAATTGCAACAAATCGCAACAAATCACAACAAATCACAACAAATCGCAACAAATCGCAACAAATCGCAACAAATCGCAACAAATCGCAACAAATACATACATACATACATACATACATAATTTATTTATACACGGTAAAATCATCAGTATAACTATTTACATAACTAAGGAAATTAACAAGAATAAGACTAATTAAATATATTACAATTATATTACACTAAAAAGAAGTAGAGAAGTTAAACAAAAAAAATACTGTTTTACGTGATTGCCGTGTGAAAATCCGATGTTTAGAATAAGTAATTTATTTCTTTTTTGAACTCTCGAAACGAGGTCATATTCCTTACATGCTGAGGCAGATTATTCCATAGTTCAGCCCCGCTATAGCTAAAACTTTTTTTCAAATAATCTGTACGTGGCAAGGGTAATGTGAGTCGCCTTTCCGAATTTCTTAAGGAATAAACTGTGCTCCGAGGAATAAACATGTCTTGCAGGTATTCCGGGGCCTGGTTGTTTAGAGACTTAAACATTATCGTGGCCTTTTGTTTTTTACGACGAGTAGCAAGCGTGTCCCAATGCAACGTATTTAGAACCACACTTGAGCTAATCTCGTAACCAGTTTTCAAAATCACTCTGGCAGCACGGTTTTGTAGTTTTTGCAGTTTATCACTAAATTGATTACATATGCCATCCCATACAGGACTACAGTAATCAAAATATGGTAAAATTAATGCATTATAAATTTGAACTGCAGTATTTGTGGAGATAAACGATCTTACTCGTTTAAGGGCTCCAACACCTGAGGAAACTTTCTTACACATTTCGTCAATATGATTTGACCAAGAGAGTCGTTCATCAATAGTAAGTCCCAATGATTTGGTGTGACCAACTCTCTCAATCCTTTTACTTTCGATTTCAATGTGAATTTGATTATTTTCCTCTGTGCGAAGCTTCTGCCTTGAGCCTATAACCATAAACTCAGTTTTTGCTATATTTAAGCTTAGTTTGTTTGCTTTCAGCCAACAATTAAGATTGTATAATTCCGAGTTTATTTCAGGCTCAAGTTCACCTAGGCTTCCAGCAGAGAGGCTTATATTTGTGTCATCTGCGAATAAATTAGCTGAGGCCTTACAGAGGCAGTTCGGCAGATCATTGATGTAAATCAAAAAAAGCAAAGGGCCAATAATGCTCCCTTGAGGTACCCCACAGCTAATTTCACTAGCATTAGACAAACAACCATTTACACTGCATTTTTGGCTCCGGTTGCTTAGATAAGAATTAAACCACCTGAGGGCATCTATATCGACTCCATAGTTTGCAAGTTTACGAAGTAGAATTTCGTGGTCAATAGTATCAAAGGCCTTCTTTAAGTCAATGAAAATAACTCCATTAAGAAGGCCCTTGTCTATATTGACTGACCAGTTATTAGTAGCTTCAAGTAATGCTGTAAGTGTGCTATGAAGTGAGCGGAAACCAGATTGACAGTTAGTTAAAAGTTTGTTTCTGTCAAGGTAATCGTAAAACTGGTTATATATTATTTTCTCAAATATTTTCGAGACAATTGGTAGAATCGAAATTGGTCTGTAATTGTTAACATCCGATTTTATGCCTTTTTTAAAGACCGGTGTCACTCTAGCAAGTTTCCACTCATTTGGGTAAAATCCCGTAGTGATTGATTGTTCAAATATTCCACAAAGTGAGGGTCCGACTATGCCGGCAGCCATCTTTAAAAGTTTGCATGGAATCCTATCAAGACCCGATGCTTTCTTTTCATTAAGTTTACTCAATAATCTGCATACTGCACTCACAGAAGGAGTTTTAAGACTAAAAGTTTTATCGGTCGGTTCGACATAGAATTCAGGCTCAACATCTATTGGCGGTATTTGCTGAGCTAAATTTGGACCTATATTCGTGAAATATTCATTAAAGGTCTCAGCCATTGCAGTAGGAGAATTAATAATTTCTTCTCCAAGTTTAATTTGAGAGATATTTTGTGATTTGCTACATTTACGAGAATTCAGCTCATTGATGAGTTTCCAAGTTTTGCGAGGATTAGTTTTAGTAGCTTCTAGATTTTCTGTAAAATACCGTTGTTTAGCCGCTCTAATTGTATTGTTGGTTTGATTTCTCGCATATTTGTATTGTTGCCATGACAATGCATCATTCTTAGATACTGCCTGCTTTTTAAGATAATCTCGTTTGTGCATTTTTCGCATTAATTCATTTGTAATCCAAGGTGAGTACTTTTTGCCAACACGTTTGCTCTTATATGGCGCATATTTATCAATACTTTCCATAATCATTTTTTTCCAGAGGTTCCACATATCGTCCGGATTTGTTTGAATACGGACATCATCCCATGATTTCTGTGATAAATCACAAAGGAATCCATCCTTATTAAATTTTTTATAAGTACGTGTTTGAATAATACGTGTGGCTCCTTGTTCATAATGGGTTTTACGAGTCGCATAGATCATTGAATGGTCACTAATACCAAGATGTAGAACCCCTGAGTTAATTATTTTTTGAGGTGAGTTTGTCACACACAAATCAATCAACGTTTGCGAATTAAGAGTAACTCGTGTTGGTTCAGTAATCAGTTGACTTAGCCCATAAAGATCAAATAAACTCTTTAGATTAGAGGCATTGGATGAAATTTCTGTAGGTAGCAAATCACAGTTAATATCCCCAAGCAGATGACACTCTATACCCTCGGCGTCAATCTTGTCAATTAATTTCTCAAATGCGTTAAAAATATTGACTGGAGAACTCGGAGGTCTATACCAAGTGCTGACCAGAAATGATTTGGAGTGTGGTTTGGTAATTTCAATACTCAGACACTCTAATAACGTGTCGTCTAGATCGTGCCGAATGTGATAATTTAAATTAGAACGTATATATAAACACACGCCACCGCCATTTCTGCCATTTACATTACGGTCTTTTCTCACGACTTCAAAACCTGGCAGGTGTATTTCATTATCATGAATAATTGAATCTAATTTAGTTTCGTTTATTGCAAGAATGTCGATTTTAGAAGTGTTCATAAATACCCTAAGCTCATCAATGTGAGCTAATAAACTATTAATATTTAAACATGCCAATACTAAACCACGACCCGTTATATTAGAGTCTAAAATAATTGACTTACCCTCTGAACTTGACATGAAAGGAGTTTCCTGGAGCACAGTTTTATCGGATTTCCAGTCGGCAATAACCTAGTCTTTCCTCAAATAATTTATAAAGTTACGAGCCATTTGTGTTGTCCCTAATTTGTTCAAATGTAAACCACTTCGGTTTAAATGTCGATCGGCTGAAATATTACTGTGATCTATGTATCCCCAGTTGTTCTGAGTACAGAATTGTTTTAGAATCTTATTAACATCAATAATTTTTCTAGGTAGAGATTCGTTATCTGATCTATTTATTAAACTAGATATAGCAACCTTCGCTGATGATTTATCTTCTACCATTCGAGCCAAATCAATTATTTCCTCAGCGCAGGATCTGGCTGAATTATGTTCACTTAGGCTGTTTGTCCCGACGTGAAGAATTATTCCATCAGGCTTTTTACGCATTAGTGGCTTGGTGTGATCTTGTAAGTCTAAGGTAGTACAACCAGGAAAACATGATACTTTGATTGTATCTTTACTTGATAATCTTCTACCTTGGAGATTTTTAAGAATCGAATCTCCAGCAATGTAAATTTCCTTTTTCTTGGATTGATGAGAGGCCTTGCGTCTTTCCTTACCAGTTGGCGACTCTTCATTTGTCAGGCTTCCGTGTTCTGGTCTCCCCCTTGAACGGTAGCGGTTTTGTTTAGTCGTTTGGGTTGACTGTTCGACTATGGTTACGCTTTGATCAGCTAGGGTTTCCTCGCTGTCTTCGACGCTTAGTACGGCGAATCTATTCTTGGATAAAACGCTGGGATTCTGCATAAAACGCTGGGATTCTGCATCTGAGCAGGACTTCCAAATCGCAACAAATCGCAACAAATCACAACAAATCGCAACAAATCACAACAAATCACAACAAATCGCAACAAATCGCAACAAATCACAACAAATCGCAACAAATCACAACAAATCGCAACAAATCACAACAAATCACAACAAATCGCAACAAATCACAAGAAATCGCAACAAATCGCAACAAATCGCAACAAATCACAACAAATCACAACAAATCGCAACAAATCGCAACAAATCGCAACAAATCGCAACAAATCGCAACAAATCGCAACAAATCGCAACAAATCACAACAAATCGCAACAAATCACAACAAATCACAACAAATCGCAACAAATCGCAACAAATCACAACAAATCGCAACAAATCACAACAAATCGCAACAAATCACAACAAATCACAACAAATCGCAACAAATCACAAGAAATCACAACAAATCGCAACAAATCGCAACAAATCACAACAAATCACAACAAATCGCAAGAAATTGCAACAAATCGCAACAAATCACAACAAATCACAACAAATCGCAACAAATCGCAACAAATCACAACAAATCGCAACAAATCGCAACAAATCGCAACAAATCGCAACAAATCACAACAAATCGCAACAAATCACAACAAATCACAACAAATCGCAACAAATCGCAACAAATCGCAACAAATCGCAACAAATCACAACAAATCACAACAAATCGCAACAAATCGCAACAAATCACAACAAATCGCAACAAATCGCAACAAATCGCAACAAATCACCACAAATCACAACAAATCGCAACAAATCACAACAAATCACAACAAATCGCAACAAATCGCAACAAATCGCAACAAATCGCAACAAATCGCAACAAATCGCAACAAATCGCAACAAATCGCAACAAATCGCAACAAATCACAACAAATCACAACAAATCGCAACAAATCACAACAAATCACAACAAATCGCAACAAATCGCAACAAATCACAACAAATCACCACAAATCGACACAAATCGCAACAAATCACAACAAATCGCAACAAATCGCAACAAATCGCAACAAATCGCAACAAATCACAACAAATCGCAACAAATCACAACAAATCGCAAGAAATCACAACAAATCACAACAAATCGCAACAAATCGCAACAAATCGCAACAAATCGCAACAAATCACAACAAATCACCACAAATCGCAACAAATCGCAACAAATCGCAACAAATCACAACAAATCACAACAAATCGCAACAAATCACAACAAATCACAACAAATCGCAACAAATATCAACAAATCGCAACAAATCACAACAAATCACAACAAATCGCAACAAATCGCAACAAATCACAACAAATCGCAACAAATCACAACAAATCGCAAGAAATCACAACAAATCACAACAAATCGCAACAAATCGCAACAAATCGCAACAAATCGCAACAAATCGCCACAAATCGACACAAATCGCAACAAATCACAACAAATCACAACAAATCGCAACAAATCACAACAAATCGCAACAAATCACAACAAATCCCAACAAATCACAACAAATCGCAACAAATCGCAACAAATCGCAACAAATCACAACAAATCGCAACAAATCACAACAAATCGCAACAAATCACAACAAATCACAACAAATCACAACAAATCGCAACAAATCGCAACAAATCGCAACAAATCACAACAAATCGCAACAAATCACAACAAATCGCAACAAATCACAACAAATCACAACAAATCGCAACAAATCGCAACAAATCACAACAAATCACCACAAATCACAACAAATCGCAACAAATCACAACAAATCACAACAAATCGCAACAAATCGCAACAAATCGCAACAAATCGCAACAAATCACAACAAATCGCAACAAATCACAACAAATCGCAACAAATCACAACAAATCGCAACAAATCGCAACAAAACGCAACAAATCACAACAAATCACAACAAATCGCAACAAATCACAACAAATCGCAACAAATCGCAACAAATCGCAACAAATCACAACAAATCAAAACAAATCACAACAAATCAACAACAAATCACACAAACACAAAATCGCAACAAATCGCAACGAATCACAACAAATCGCAACAAATCGCAACAAATCGCAACAAATCGCAACAAATCACAACAAATCGCAACAAATCACAACAAATCACAACAAATCGCAACAAATCGCAACAAATCGCAACAAATCACAACAAATCGCAACAAATCACAACAAATCGCAACAAATCACAACAAATCACAACAAATCGCAACAAATCGCAACAAATCACAACAAATCACCACAAATCACAACAAATCGCAACAAATCACAACAAATCACAACAAATCGCAACAAATCGCAACAAATCGCAACAAATCGCAACAAATCGCAACAAATCGCAACAAATCGCAACAAATCGCAACAAATCGCAACAAATCGCAACAAATCGCAACAAATAGATAGATAGATAGTTTGATAATTCACACATTTACAGTAGAAATTACTGAATTACATGGTGATTACAAAATTTTGCAGATCATAATAGTTATGTATAAAAATTACAGAATTATTAAAATAGAATAAAGTTTAATTACATTAATTGCTAATATTAAGACTACTTGCTACTAAAAATGAGTTCTTGAAACGAACTGTGTTAAAATTAGGAATATGAATCTTCTTTATATTTCTCAAATTGTAATTAAGAAACGTATCTACTTTTGAAATAAGATTGTTTAATTTGTGATTAGGGTCTTCTAAAATTTGTTTAAAAAGTTTTTCGCATGCTTGTTTCCTTCTGTCATGAAGTGTTGCTAAGCCACTTTCCACTAACGCGCCTTCGTATTTAAGTAGTGGGTATATAATGGAGTGAGCACGTTTTTGAATGCGCTCAATATCATCACTCAAGTACTTCGGGAGTGAATAATGAAAAACAGTGGAAGCATATTCTAATATTGGACGGATACATGTAGAGTAAAATTGAGTGATGTCTTTAGCAGGAACTTTGGCGCGCTTTAATTGCACAAGCAGATATAAACGTTTTGAGCATTTCGACACAATGTTATGCACATGATTATTCCACTTTAAATCGGACGTAAAAGTGAGACCAAGTAATTTTGCCTCCTCAACGACTTCTAATTGTTTTCCATTTACGTGGATTGGAGTGAAAATGCTGTTATTCTTTTTAAAATCGATCCTTAGTTCCTTACATTTATCGTCGTGCAAGCGGAACAGGTTAGTGTCAGACCACTTTTGGATATCCGTTACATAATCTTGGACCTTACTGTGACTAAATTTTGGCACTGTTTCTGAAATAGTTAAGTCATCAACAAATTTAACTTGATCATCCCTATTTGGAGACAGGTCATTGATCATTATTATAAAGAGCCAAGGTCCAAGTTTAGTGCCTTGTGGGACACCAGCAGGAACATTTCTCCATTCAGAAAAACAATCATTTCCCATTTTTACCCGTTGTTTCCTATTGCAGAGAAAATCTGCAATCCAATTTATGGTCGTAGTGGGGACACGGAGACGATTAAGTTTTGATAAAAGAATGGTATGGTCAACATAATCAAAAGCTTTTTGGTAATCAAACATGATAACTCGAACAGAAGCTCCATTTCCGTCCGTTGCTTCAGTCCATTTATGGAACATTTTAACCAGAGCTTGGCTTGTTGATGAGCCTGGGATGACACCAAATTGGTTTGGATCCAGCACTTCGAGTACTGCTGGTTTCAAATGTTCCCTTACCACAAATTCTTCAGCTATTTTCGAAAGAACAGGTGTTAAGGAAATAGGGCGAAGATGTTTATTTATATTGTTTACTGGTGTGGTCTTTGGAATTGGGACAGTGTTGGACATCTTCCAGACTGGAGGTAATTGTTGTTCCTTGTAGGAACAATTTAAGATTTTGCTGACGGGCAGCGAGAGTAATTCTGCGAATTCTTTGAAGATCCAAGATGGGATATCGTCCGGGCCTGAAGATTTGTAAGGATTGAGCGATTTCAGGCATTTATAAACCTCATCCTCTGACACCGACAGTAATTCAGAGCTAAAATTATTGATATTATCCGAGATACGCACATAATTAGGAGCTTTTAACGGTTGAAACGTTCGCAAAGGTTCTAAGAAACTGTCATTAATTTCGTTAGCTATCGCCGTATTACTCATCTGGTGAAGTTTGTCAACTTGTAATGTCGAAAAAATGTCAGATTTTGTAACAGGATCCATTCCACTAATCTTTTTAACAGCACTCCACCAGTCTTTGGGCTTAGTATGTTTTAGATTATTGATCTTACCATGGAAGTAAAACTGTCTGCATTTCTTTCGTTCAGAGTTTACCTGATTCCGATAGTACTTAAAGGCAGTTTTATTTCCAGTGTTCAGCGCACGTTGTCGATTTTTTATTGCGGATTTAAGTTTTTCCGTCATCCAGGGGGCATCATTTACATGGATTTTCTTATCTTTAATTGGCATAATTGTGTCTAGAGTTTTAGACAAAATATTATTGAAAACTGTTAGTTTATTCTCACAAGAATAGATTTTGTCTAAGCATGACCAATCCACCGTTGAAAGGACTCTACCGAGGGCTTTTTTGTTACTTGGTCTCAGATCTCGTGTCTTGATAACTTTAAAACTGTTGGTGGTAAAAGTTCTAGCCTTAGGAAGGACTTTTATTGTAAAATGGTCGGAAAGACCGAAGGGTGAAAATTTTTGTGGACTGTCATAAAACTGGCTAATATTGGTTAAAATAACGTCAAGAGTTCTCTCTCCTCTAGTAGCAAATTTTATTAGTTGTTTCAACTTAAACTGGCGATTAATACGGGAAGTATTCAGCCTGTTTAGATCGCCCATTAAGATAATTCCGCAATTAGCATACAATGCTTCAATACTGGTTAAGGAATTAATGAGATAGTCGATCATTGAAAGGTTGTCTGAACCTGGTGGGTGGTATATTGTTCCTATGACAATACTAGTTATCCCACGAGGAAGTCTTTTAGGTTGTAATTTCGTCCAAAGAACTTCAAACAATGGGTTATGTAAATCATGTAAAATAGAAAATTTTACCTGATTATGGATATAGATGCAAACTCCACCATGGATTCTATTAACGCGATCTTTTCGCACTATTTGGTAGCCAGGAATATCAACTATCGAATCTAGGATGGAATCCCTCAACCACGTCTCGGTAAAGGCGGCAACTTCTGCGTTCGAGTTTAAAACGAATGGTCTTATTTCGTCCATTTTCGGAGATAAGGACATAACATTAGACAAAATAAGTCCCGGTACGAACATAGGGTTATTTTGATTCTTCGGTGTATTTAGATGGCACTGGACATGAATTAAATTATTTGAATTGCTTTTTCCATTTCTTAGCTTGTCATTCTCGCTTCTTCTTGTTTGCCTCGTGGGTATAGGACGGCGTCATAAGGGTAAAGATTTTAAGCAACGAAAAGGACTCCCTCCTTTTGGCCATTTTGATACTTTATGAATATTCAAAAATTGTTCTCCGATTGTGATCTTTCTCTTTCCTTTCAAAAATACACTCTCGTTACGTGGATTGCTGTTGTGCAAATTGTTATCACCCCTATTATTACTTAAACCAATTATCGATTTCTGTCGATTCTGGTTTTGAATTAGACGCTGCAGTGGTTGTATTGATTGGCCAGGTTGCTTGTCAGATTCAGCCTTATTTCCAAATTGGTTATCTGAAGGACAACTATATACGGGCTTTAAATGGTCTCGGTGGTTGGATCTATTTTCTACTCGATCGTCTTGGTTACGATGGTTAAATTCATTATCTTCTCGGTCTTCATGAATATTGTCGTTGAGGTCTTTCAAAACAGAAAATCTGTTACCAGAGACTTGATTATGACTGAGGCTTGACTTGGTGGGTGGTTTTAATTCGCATTGTCGTCTTTTCCCCTGTGGTAGTCGATTTTGCGGGAATCTATTCTTCATAGTTGACCTCATTGTCTCGCTCTTTTACAATCAAAAGAAGGTCTTCTTCTAACCGTTTTGATTTTTCTCTTTCTTCGAGGATTTCCCGCTTCTGACGATTCATTTCTTCATTATCGCTTGAAATTCCCACAGTCGCCGAGTTCTGCACTTGTGAGTCAATTCTTTTCTGGAGAATGACAACATCCAATTTCACACCCTCAAGTTCGGCAGCTAGCACTCCACATGAACATCGACAGCTGGAGGACGATGATGAATAATCATCAATAAGATTTATAAAATCAGCCTTAGATTTGGCCTCAAATTCGGGAGATCCTTTGGTCGGTGTTGTTGTTGCTACTGTTTCATTGACATCTTCAGACTTAGTGGTCTTTCGAGCAGACAAATTAAATGAGCTGTCCAAGGCACCGAACGATTCGTTTGCTAGTTCATTACTTTTGTCGGGTGGTTTCAAATCATGCTGCTCTCTTGTTTGACATATATGAACACATTTATCCCGTAGAAGGTATCCGTCTTTCCCTTGGAATAACAGAGTATTCTGTTTCTTGAAGTACCAAGTTATAGTTACGTCGGCATTTGTACTCTTAAATCTTTTAGAACCACCTCCAGGTGACGACCATTTTCCTCGTAAACCAAACGAATCGTGTATAACTTTCTTCAGAGACTCGAAGTCATTTACCCACTTCAGCCGTTTTCCATCATAGGTCATATTTACTAAGTCTTTAACATGTTTGTCGGGTTGGAACTTTAAAGACTTAAGTATATTTGAACAATAATCGATACATTCGTTCAGAGACATAGCTTCTCAATCGCAACAAAGCGCAACAAATCACAACAAATCGCAACAAATCGCAACAAATCACAACAAATCGCAACAAATCGCAACAAATCGCAACAAATCGCAACAAATCACAACAAATCGCAACAAATCACAACAAATCACAACAAATCGCAACAAATCACAACAAATCGCGACAAATCACAACAAATCACAACAAATCACAACAAATCGCAACAAATCGCAACAAATCACAACAAATCGCAACAAATCACAACAAATCGCAACAAATCACAAGAAATCACAACAAATCGCAACAAATCGCAACAAATCACAACAAATCACCACAAATCACAACAAATCGCAACAAATCACAACAAATCACAACAAATCGCAACAAATCGCAACAAATCGCAACAAATCGCAACAAATCGCAACAAATCGCAACAAATCGCAACAAATCGCAACAAATCACAACAAATCGCAACAAATCGCAACAAATCGCAACAAATCGCAACAAATCGCAACAAATCACAACAAATCGCAACAAATCACAACAAATCACAACAAATCGCAACAAATCGCAACAAATCACAACAAATCGCAACAAATCACAACAAATCGCAACAAATCACAACAAATCACAACAAATCGCAACAAATCGCAACAAATCACAACAAATCACCACAAATCACAACAAATCGCAACAAATCACAACAAATCACAACAAATCGCAACAAATCGCAACAAATCACAACAAATCGCAACAAATCACAACAAATCACAACAAATCGCAACAAATCGCAACAAATCGCAACAAATCGCAACAAATCGCAAAAAATCGCAACAAATCGCAACAAATCGCAACAAATCGCAACAAATCACAACAAATCGCAACAAATCGCAACAAATCATAACAAATCGCAACAAATCGCAACAAATCGCAACAAATCGCAACAAATCACAACAAATCGCAACAAATCACAACAAATCACAACAAATCGCAACAAATCACAACAAATCGCAACAAATCACAACAAATCACAACAAATCGCAACAAATCGCAACAAATCGCAACAAATCACAACAAATCGAAACAAATCACAACAAATCGCAACAAATCACAACAAATCACAACAAATCGCAACAAATCGCAACAAATCACAACAAATCACCACAAATCACAACAAATCGCAACAAATCGCAACAAATCGCAACAAATCACAACAAATCGCAACAAATCACAACAAATCGCAAGAAATCACAACAAATCGCAACAAATCGCAACAAATCGCAACAAATCACAACAAATCACAATAAATCGCAACAAATCGCAACAAATCACAACAAATCACAACAAATCGCAACAAATCGCAACAAATCACAACAAATCGCAACAAATCGCAACAAATCGCAACAAATCGCAACAAATGGCAACAAATGGCAACAAATCGCAACAAATCGCAACAAATCACAACAAATCGCAACAAATCGCAACAAATCGCAACAAATCGCAACAAATCACAACAAATCACAACAAATAGCAACAAATCACAACAGATCGCAACAAATCGCAACAAATCACAACAAATCGCAACAAATCGCAACAAATCACAACAAATCGCAACAAATCGCAACAAATCGCAACAAAACACAACACAACAAATCGCAACAAATCGCAACAAGTCACAACAAATCGCAACAAATCGCAACAAATTGCAACAAATCACAACAAATCGCAACAAATCACAACAAATCGCAACAAATCACAACAAATCACAACAAATCGCAACAAATCGCAACAAATCACAACAAATCACAACAAATCGCAACAAATCGCAACAAATCGCTACAAATCACAACAAATCGCAACAAATCGCAACAAATCGCAACAAGTCACAACAAATCGCAACAAATCGCAACAAATTGCAACAAATCACAACAAATCGCAACAAATCACAACAAATCACAACAAATCACAACAAATCGCAACAAATCACAACAAATCACAACAAATCGCAACAAATCACAACAAATCGCAACAAATCGCAACAAATCGCAACAAATCGCAACAAATCACAACAAATCACAACAAATCACAACAAATCGCAAGAAATCGCAACAAATCGCAACAAATCACAACAAATCGCAACAAATCGCAACAAATCGCAACAAATCGCAACAAATCACAACAAATCGCAACAAATCGCAACAAATCACAACAAATCGCAACAAATCGCAACAAATCGCAACAAATCGTAACAAATCGCAACAAATCGCAACAAATCGCAACAAATCACAACAAATCGCAACAAATCGCAACAAATCACAACAAATCGCAACAAATCGCAACAAATCACAACAAATCGCAACAAATCGCAACAAATCGCAACAAATCACAAGAAATCGCAACAAATCACAACAAATCACAACAAATCACAACAAATCGCAACAAATCACAACAAATCGCAACAAATCGCAACAAATCACAACAAATCGCAACAAATCGCAACAAATCACAACAAATCACAACAAATCACAACAAATCGCAACAAATCGCAACAAATCACAACAAATCGCAACAAATCACAACAAATCGCAACAAATCGCAACAAATCACAACAAATCGCATCAAATCGCAACAAATCACAACAAATCGCAACAAATCGCAACAAATCGCAACAAATACGCGCGAAAAGTTTTGTAACCTTGGATACGGTCATTACTATGTATAACTCATTAGTTTTACCTCACTTCACATACTGTTCTACCGTGTGGAGTGATGGTAGTTGTACACATATTAATAAACTCTATAAAATGCAAAAAAGAGCTGCTCGAGTGATCACCGGATCAAGCTATGAGATAAGATCTAGGGAAATCTTTGAACGCTTAGGCTGGGAACCAATTGAAAACATACTTAAGAAACGTGAAATTATGACGACATTTAAGGCCATCCAAGACGAGCTACCAGGTTACATGTCAGAAATGTTTAAGTTTAACCATAATGATATGCATCAGTTAAGGAGCAATGACTGTAAACTCTACTTAGGAAAACCTAATACTGACTTCATGAAAAAATCTTTTTCGTATCGGGGGGCTTCTGCATGGAATGAACTGCCAAACAATGCTGTCAATGGCTATAATGAACTCTCCACAAGAAGTTTCAAAACCTTAATTAATAATTACTTTAATGCTTTGGGGAGAAGTTGACAGCACTGGAATGGCAGATTACCTTAATTAATTCATGCAAAACTGTATGCATGTAATATGTGTGAATAGGCTTCAAAGTATTTATTTTAGTGTTTATTAATATATACTTATGTATTTATAATAGTTGTAAAATTGTAATAAGTACCTACTATAGCGTGAAGCTGACTAGTAAGTAGGCTTCACATCCTTTGTAATTTTCTTTTTATATTTTTATTGTAATAGCACGGCCCATTGAAAATCAGCTGTAATTGCTGAATGGTTACCGTGTCTAAATAAATTTTAAATACAAAAAATACAAATACAAATCGCAACAAATCGCAACAAATCGCAACAAATCGCAAAGCCGCGACCGACCGACCGACCGACCACGCCATCCTCAAGCCCCTTTAAAGCAGCACAGTCACTAAAGAAGCTTGTGGGATGCGCAGTAAAGTTCAATTCGTGACTTTAATAGCGCAATCGTCGAGAAAAAAGTCCCCCAGAGTCACCCCATCTATTAAACTTCTACATCTCTTTCGAGTAACTTGTTTTGACTGTAAAAGTGTAAATATCTAGAATAAATATCTAACGAGAATGATATTTCTGGATTCTTTGCCAGATCACTCTTTTACTTTGGTGAGCAAGGGAACACAGCAGAATGTTATTTGACTTGTTTCTCACAAATATATATATTTGCATATTTCCAGTGAATCCCCATGCATAATCGCCATCTTTTAGGAGGGGGGGGGGGGGGGGCGGTAGGCGGGCAACGCGAAATACCGCCTGCCCAAAAACCATATGTTTTTGAATTCCGCCCACCGAATATGTTTGTTTAATCAGAACGTGAACTAATAATAGTGATGCATGAAGCATGGTGCGATCAACGCCTCGAATTTTAATTTATTAAATATCTGCAAATGGTTCATCGGATAGTTAAATTGCTGTGTAGTTGAGTTAAGCGATTCAAGAGAAGAGATTTGATCGTTTATATACTGTATACTCTTCAAGGGAGAGACGACGAGTACAGAACAGCCATCATTAATAATTCCAAACAGTGAAATAAAAAGTGCGCTGCGTAGACAGTGTTATTAATAAACTAGACTGAAAGTCAGCCGCCGGTCTTATCTCGTTCTAACTCCTGAGATGAGATCGGCGGCTGGCTTTCAGTCCAGTGTTGAACAACAATCGAAATGTAGTAAGGTTAGATATACTGCCGAAACAGAGAACGTAGGAGTCTAACGTTTCGAGCGAAAGCCCTTCGTCAGAGAGAAAACCAAGGGCTTCGCTCGAAACGTTAGACTCCTACGTTCTCTGTTTCGGCAGTATATCTAACCTTACTATATTTTGATTGTTATTAATAATTCCAGACATTGTCATGATCTCATGCTTCGCCAAAGCATACACAGTAAATACTAAATATCATACTTTTACCAAATCCAGTTGGCAAAATTGCAATATTCTCTACCAAGCAATAGATATCCAAATGCAATTCGTTGTTCACTCTTCAAAACGACGTGACGACCGATAGCGCTTAAAGAATTCAATACCTGTTTTTCTCTGTTTCTCAATACATTCGCTTATAATATTTGTCCGCTCATATCTGTGATGTAATATGATAACTCCTGAAATCAAAAATCAATATTCTGACCAATCAGAATGCTCCGTCACCCAGCGGACGGAGAGAACTCAAAAACATATGGTTTTTGGGCAGGCGGTATTTCGCGTTGCCCGCCTACCGCCCGCGCCCGAACTCCCTAATACCGCCAGCTACGCAGGCTAGTGCTTTACCGCCGTGTGTTTGCGAAGTTCCGGGCCTGACCACTGACCTCTATATAACGCCTGAGCCTGACCAGTGTTACCAATTCAAGTTTCGTAAAAATCCCAATAAAGGTCTGAAAATATCCCAAGATTCCCTATTTTTTACCAAAAAATCCCAAGGTTCACAGTGCTCCTATAAACAATCGGTTCTCATTATTTTTTAAATTTACTTGATCATTAGATCATGCTCAGTGATCATACTCCACTTAGTCCACTAGCCTAATATGTATTCGTTTGATTTAGACAAGATGAAGTACTCCATCCAAATGAAGTATCACTGATACAGTGGGCTCAGATTGCTATAAACGGAAAAAATTTGGTACTCACAAAAGTATAATCCTTCGTATTAACATTGAAATCAGCTTTTTAAAACCGAAACTGTTTGCTCTGGAAAAATAAAAAAAAAATCCCAAGGTTGAATCCCTGAGAAAAAAATCCCAAAAAAATCCCAAGATCTTGCAATCATTGGCCATCGCGCGTTTACTAGTTATAGCGGTTTCTCGTCTTCTTGGCATGCGCACAAGCGTTTGTTTACATTGCTGAATTTCAAATTACTCAAATGGTCGTCAACTGGTCGTAAACAAGAAAAAATAAACAAACTATGCTTATTCTGGCATGGGAAATAACTTGATTGGAGACAGCGAGTTGAAAATTAATATTTTGGATGATCGAGTGATGTTATTATAGCAAAATAGCTAGAAAAACGTTCTCGGCAAATATTTCAAATCAAGCCGAAATCCTCTGGAGAAAGAGAGAATTTTACGAATTTAGAAGCTTTTCAGGACGTGAACAGCAAACGTTATTTCAGAGAGAATGGAAGAAGACGAGATTGTAATATCAAGTTGGCAACGAGATGATTTTCCAAAGGACCCGAATGAGATCATCGGGAGACGTCCTCTTCGAGACAACGCCAGTAAAGAAAATGTTGATTTGAACGCTTGGCTTGCTGTAGAAGAGAGTAAAGATTTGAGAGTTGCTAGTCATGATTCTGAAGACGATGAAATAATACTGGATGATGATGTTATGTCTAGACTTATTGAAGGAGGTATGGAAAGAAGTATGGAGTATTTTGTGGTTTAAACAATATAGTAGTTTAACTATAAGATGTGATGTTGGTCCCAAATATGGAAGTATGGAACCTGGAAGCACTAGCTTTTGCGGGTGGGTAGAAAGGCAGGTGAGCGGAAAGGTGGAAAAGCGGGAGTTAAGAGGTAGAGGTGAGCCGATGTTAAAAAAAAGCCGATTGCCGATACTGATTGTCAAGAACCGATATCTCCACCATCGGCCAATTAATCGGCAAAACCACTAACCTGATGCTCAGTGCTCCCGTTTTGTCGTTTTCTTCATCTCAAGTTTTGCAATGAGAGGAAGTCATCAAGCCAATTCTCGTATTTTGAGTGCAACAAAACAATTTATTGACGCGATCATTGACGCTGTACCACAGACGCTCACTCCCCGATTTTGATGGGAGGGTTGTGGCTGTACACAGGCTATGATAAAGAAGATGAGAGAGCAGAAATACGAGGACGAGTGTCACGAGACAGCCGATCTGATGGTGAAAGACAGTCGGCCGATGGCCGATTGTGAGAAAAACTAGCCGTTAATCGGCTCTGCCGATGTTTTGCCGATGATCGGCTCACCTCTAGAAAGAGGCAGACTTGTTTCACATGCATGTTTTTGAATCGAAATATTCTGGTGGGAAATCGCTGAAATGTACATCGCCCTGTTTTGATGTGTTTCAGGTTGTTGCAATAGAAAGTGGTTCTACCCTTACTAAAACATTTTCAAGAGTCTGTTTAACTCCAACTTCCAAAGATAGCACTTGCATTGCAATTTAGCCTGAATATAATTACTTCCCGAATTACATCACTGGTTGAAAAATTCACCGGTGAATTTTGGTGTGCTGCATGTGGGAAAAGTCCTTTTCAATGAGGAACTGAAAGGTCAAAAATGTTTGAAAAGGACTTTGAGAAAGTCTAGGAACCCATATGTACAGTACTAAAGTGCCAGGGGGTACTTTCATATGTAGGGATACTGATATGTGCCACCCTATAGGGTATAATTTTATGGGGTAGGGTATTAGAGTTTTGCTGGCTGATGTATGAAAGAAGTGAGAAACAGATTTCTCACACTGGGGAGCCTGGGGTGAGGTGCAATGCCCTCATATGCATGTATAAAACTTGAGTTTTGCGACCACCCCAGTTGCCATGTAAAAGTGGTCGTTAAGGACAGGTGGTCATTCAGACAGGTTTTCGAATGACGTCATCAAAATAAAAAATTTGCACTCTATCCTTTAGCGATACACCACACATCCATCGCACCATCCTCATCTCTGTCTGCTCCAATCTCCCCCTCTGCTCTGCAGTCATGGCCCAATGTCTCACTTCCATAGTACTCCTCACACATGTCACATACAGCTTCCCCTTTGCATACAACTTCACTTGATGTCATTGAGTAAAATTGTTTTTGGCTGGTTTTGGCTGCTTTGGGAGTCAAACAGTTTATAGCAAAATTAACCATACACAACATGAATGAAGCTTAAGGTGGCTCCCTATGGTAATTTTAAGAAGGGACTGGATACAAGTATGGCATCGGCACATGCATAAAATAATTAGCAATCTTGTCAAGTTGATATTCTGTCACATCAGCAGCTGTACATCCAAACGGTACAATTACCCAAATATCACACAAAAATTTTGTACATAAAATTTTGTACATAGAGAAATAGGGGAACTGTAAATAACGTACTTAGTTTTTAAAAAAATTCATAAGACAGAACTTTTTTTAATCCATTAAGTTTATAGTGAAAAATCTGTCTTGACAACTTTCCCTAATATTTTGCTGTAGTGTTCTATGTCGAAAAAACTGACCAGATGACAATTTTTAGAAATTTTGACTGATGAAAACTGGAGATATGCGTCTAAATAGATGAAAACCGTGAAAATTTGACAAATTTCAAACGCTATTATCACCATGGTAGCAGCAGATATTAGCACTATTCAACAGATACTTCATAAGTGTGGTTCTCCTTCTGCAGTTCAGTATAGAGAATAATTATGTAATAGTTATTTTATAGACAGCAATAACCAGAACGTAACACGCCATGAAAAAACTAAAACTCTAGGGAGCCACCTTTTAAAGAAAAGGTGGCGAAAATTTTGGTCTGAGACTGAGGAGTACCTCGATTATTTGACAAACTCCTTAAAATATCCTAACTTCCTGTTTGAATTGTCCAATCATACATACAGTACATGTGCTAAAATATCACCATCCAATCAGTGGCATGGTGGCAAGTTTCAGGCTGGGGTGGCCAGATTAGCTTTGGTGCCCCCATAATATTACAACAAACAACAGGTTCTCTTATGATATGCCATTTCCTGCATTTTGGAGTGAGATTTTACAGAATTCTGAAGATTATAAAAGAAATAGGTTTATTTTGTTAAGTTTTGGCACCCCTTCTGCAACCCCACGCCACTGCATCCAATAGCATTAAAGCAGGAAGTAGAATTTGATTCAATGAACTTTTGAGAACGTATTCGCAACAGTTGTGTGTTGCACTTTAGTGCACATGAAACGAAAATTAAGTTTGTCTTATTTTAAAGAACACTTAAAATGATAGAGTAACATCTTTTGCAGTTTTTCGTTTCCTTGCTTCGTTCTTGAGATATTTCAGTTTGTTTGATATGCAAAGTAAACAACTTGACGTCACATGTGCATAATGAGTTATCAGTGAAGGTTATATATCTTTGCTATTATCAAACCAAACTTAAGCCCCGGTCAAACGAGGATGAGAGTTGGCAAGCGAGAGTTTGTCTGAGAGTTTTCTCAACTCTCATGCCACGGTCAAACGAGGGTGAGAGTTGATGAGAGTTGCAGGATTTACCGCGCATAGCAGGGAGACTAGGAACGAATTTCGAGGTAAACAAAGTTCGTATTTTTCCATGTTCGTACTGGACAAATAAATAGACAGATATATTTTGCATTCTTGCCTTTTCTTTTCACGAAAAGTCATGAATACAGTCAAAACAATTTCATGACAAGGAAAGGCAAACCGCTAGCCGCTGAACTCTCATCAACTCTCATATGCCAACTCTTATGACTGGTCAAACGAGCAAAAACTCTCATCAACTCTCATTAAAATTTGAACCAGCTCAAAGTTGATGAGAGTTGATAAGAGTGCATGAGAGTCGATGAGAGTTGGTTGTCAAACGCGACCAAGAGTTGCAACTCTCATAGACTCTCATCAACTCTCATCCTCGTTTGACCGGGGCTTTAATTCGAAGGAAGTGTGTGCGTGTGTTTCTCTCACAACGCCAAACATGTAGAATTTTCAAGTGACTATGTTTGATAATAGCAAAGATATATAACCTTCTCTGATAACTCATTATGCACATGTGACGTCAAGTTGTTTACTTTGCATATCAAACAAACTGAAATATCTCCAGAACGAAGCAAGGAAACGAAAAACTGCAAAAGATGTTACTCTAGACTATCATTTTAAATGTTCTTTCAAATAAGACAAACTTAATTTTCATTTCATGTGCACTTTAATATATAGTTTTATTTGCTTACATTTCAGACCACACAGACTCCAACTCTTTAGTCATGCCAAGTAGCAGCAAGCCAAAACCCAAACCACGGCATAGAGAGTTCTCAACCAATGACAGAAAAAACTCAGCAGATCAACTCTTTTCTGGAAAGACAGAAAACTTGAACAAAGACCACAATGAGACATCACCTCGTCCTGTGCCAAGACCACGATCAAAACCAGTGTCAAGAGAGACCTCAGTTGGATCTCCTGGTCACCATAAGGATAAGTCATTAGACGAGTCAGGAAACTCTTCTAAATTAAGGGCAGACAAACTTTTTGATTCAATTGGAAAGGGAAACAAAAGTGTTTCGTTTGGTGATATGTCACAAAAACAAGATTCTTTTTTGAAAGATGGTAGCAAATTTGGCAAACCTGCTGAAAAAGGTGACATTAACTCGGGGAAAAAGCCACCAAATGAAGGTGGCACTAGGAATAAGAAAACACCACCACCAAAACCAGTTAGAACAAAAAATAAACCAGGTGGTTCTAAGAAAGGGAGAAGTTCTGAAGGTGAAGAATCAGATAATGATGATTCAAG
>OZ036007.1:3587967-3660467 GCA_964035015.1 Corallium rubrum | reverse complement strand
AGAAAATATTCCAGGAATTTCTAAACAAGAAAGGCACTTGGAAAAGACCACCTCCTAGTCCAACTCTTACACAAAGGTAGAGTGAGAATTGGAAACCAAAGTGAAGTTAGTGAAAGATAATTATTGGTGCTGTGTCATTAATTTTTATTTTAAGATCAGATTGGGTCGGACCAGTTGCTAAAATGCAACTTTTCAGTACACAGCCAAAAATCCCTTTCATTAGTATAAGATCGTGTGGCGTTAAAACAACAAAGGGGCCATTTTTGGCGGGCTTAGGCAGGAACGCGGGTTAATCACTAGTTAACCCATTGCTGCCTTTGACAAGTATAAAACGCTAACAGTCTGGCGTTAGACAGAGTAAAACAACAAAGAGGCCGTTTTTGGCCAGCTCAGGCAGAAATGGTCGAATAGGTTAATCACTTGTTAACCCATTGCTGCCTAGTATGAAGAGCAGTTATCGTGGGGTTAGACAGAGTAAACAATTTGGCTTTAGACAGAGTAAAATCGTCTTGCGTTAGACAGAGTAAAACAGTTTGGCGTTAGACAGAGTAAAATCGTCTGGCGTTAGACAGAGTAAAATAGTCTGGCGTTAGACAGAGTAAACAATTTGGCTTTAGACAGAGTAAAATCGTCTTGCGTTAGACAGAGTAAAACAGTTTGGCGTTAGACAGAGTAAAATCGTCTGGCGTTAGACAGAGTAAAACAGTTTGGCGTTAGACAGAGTAAAATCGTCTGGCTTTAGACAGAGTAAAACAGTTTGGCGTTAGACAGAGTAAAACAATTTGGTGTTAGACAGAGTAAAACAGTTTGGCGTTAGACAGAGTAAGGGGTCATTTTTTGTGCGGTTCAGGCAGGAATGGGTTAATTGGTTTTCTATTTTTGCCACGACGGCGTACAGTATGTGTTAGTCTATGACCGCGCACTGTATAATTGGCTTCTTTTTTTCTAGGGCTTGGTCTCCTGGTGGTTTAACTCGAGGTACCAATCTCATTCCAGATAAGGTTCAGCCAGTTATTTTGACACCAACAATGAACAGATCTCGTTCTTTCAGTGGAACCCCCAGAGCGGTATGTGCACTCTTAACCGGGTTTTTCTCTCCAATATGCTTACATTTGCAAACTGATTTATTCAACACTATACTGTAACAGTAGTATTGATGCTATACGGTTTGATCTCATGAACTATAGTGTACAAACACATACTATAGGGGGAGCATGGTTGGCGTGTGCTGTTAGGGCGCTGCCTCTCACCACTGTAGTAAGTTAAGTCCGGTTGGACGGGGTGGGCTTAGTTACTAATTGGATAGATGACCGTCTGGGAATATCACAGGGAGCCCATCTTGGCAGCACGTGGGCACTGTGGCGGACTCGAAAGACGCGCGGGGGACTGTGGCAGGGGATTTAAAAAAATACGGAAAACGGTTACCGGAAGCGAGGAAAAAACGGGGGGAAAGGGGGGGAGGGAGAGGAAAAAATATAAGGGATGAAACACCAAACGTTCAACGTGGAATGTGTTCCGCAAGTAGCCAGGACATCTCGTATCGTCGGGAGCCACCGTTGGAATACTGAAACCGACTGAAACTCAGAGTCAGATGAATGTGCAATAAATCAATAATCCTGAGACTTCCCGCTTTATCCGAAAAGCTTATCGTAGGATTTCGTAGCTATCCGAAGTGTCAACGATGTAGTGTCCTAGCTACTTGCGGAACACATCTCTCGAAAATACGATATGTAATTTAGCTGCAAAATCACGGCTAAAAGGTGAGATTTTGCCTCATTTTGATTATATTTTGATAAATGAATCATTATCACAACTACTTCGCTCAATTGTTTTACAATTTTAATACCTAGAGGCGGTTAAAACGATGTTCAAAACAAGGAAGAATTCGTGTTTCATCCCTTTATTATTTTCCTAAACACACCACGATCGAGTGTCAGTGCCACAGGGTGCCCACGCTCTGCCAAGATGGGCTCCCTGTGGGAATATACCCCGTTCTCGAGCTTGAGACTCGTGTGAGTAGAGTTTATTCTAAGGATTTTGGGTGAAGGAAAATTCGAGTGTAGAATATGTACATTTTAAGACCAAACCGGGACCAGTTGCGAAAAATGCAACTACACAGGCCTTCCGGCAGAAATTGAACCCACGACCTTGCGATTCCAGTGCAATGCTCTGACCACTGAGCCACACTAAGCCACGGAGGGCGTTGCCGAGAGCTTGATCGCGAGTTCTGTATATAATAAGGTGGTAATGCCAGGAGAGAATTGGGTATATTATTAGTAATATTGGGCATTTCATTCGATTACATAGCATGTTCTAAGGATTTTGGGTGAAGGAAAATTCGAGTGTAGAATATATACATTTTAATTGCATTGGTCTCCTGTGCTTCGAGGGTTTTTCGCCAGATAGATACATATATATATATATGTAATGTTTACAACACGAGCGGCCGTGTTGTATTGAATTATACAATCACGAGCCGAAGGCGAGTGATTGTATATTCAATACAACAAGGACGCGAGTGTTGTAAACAACTTGTGAAATGAATAAATAGTAAAAATCCGTTTGGGATATTGAGATGCTAATTTGCTAATTAGTTACAAGCACTAGTGGTTGTATCAGAAGAGTATACATCCACTAGTGCTTGTAACTAATTAACATCATTGGTTTTAGTTTGTATGGGGTTTACAGGGGTAACATGTGACGTAATTTCTGAAATTGGATTGGCTGCAAAACTCATGAATTAGTAATGAATTTCACAAATATATATATATATATATATATATATATATAGTTCAATCTACAGACACGTGTTTCGCTGTACTACAGCTCATCAGTGTAGCTTGGAACAATCTGAATGAATTTCATCAATTACTTATACACATGCGATCGTCGGTGACAACCGCATGTGGGACAGCATTGGTGAAGTACATTCAGATAGCGTGAAGTGCGCATGGGCCCAGAGTGCTCAAACTTCCACAAGGGTAGTGAGTGTTGCATTATCGCTAATAGGTACCCACGGCAACTTCACAGAGTGCTCAATAACACCGAAGTGAAGGAGCATACATAGTTCAATCTACAGACACGTGTTTCGCTGTACTACAGCTCATCAGTGTAGCTTGGAACAATCTGAATGAATTTCATCAATTACTTATACACATGCGATCGTCGGTGACAACCGCATGTGGGACAGCATTGGTGAAGTACATTCAGATAGCGTGAAGTGCGCATGGGCCCTATATATATATATATATATATATATATATATATATATATATATATATATATATATATTTGTGAAATTCATTACTAATTCATGAGTTTTGCAGCCAATCCAATTTCAGAAATTACGTCACATGTTACCCCTGTAAACCCCATACAAACTAAAACCAATGATGCTAATTAGTTACAACCACTAGTGGATGTATACTCTTCTGATACAACCACTAGTGCTTGTAACTAATTAGCATCTCAATATCCCAAAGGGATTTTTACTATTCATTCATTTCACAAGTTGTTTACAACACTCGCGTCCTTGTTGTATTGAATATACAATCACTCGCCTTCGGCTCGTGATTGTATATTCAATACAACACGGCCGCTCGTGTTGTAAACATTACATATATATATATATATATATATATATATATATATATATATATGGAGCGCCTTTAATATGCCTTCGACTCGGCTATGTTAAAATTTCAATATGTAAATTGATCTTGAAAAGCCCCTTGTGAGAAGTAATTAAAATATGTATGTATATACTTTTGTTCTTGTATGGCGGTGTGAGAAATATCCAATGTTGGTCAGTTAGCGCCACTAATAGATTATACTAATATTATTAGTATACTGACTTTTCAATCATTTGTGAAGTAACGTTGCATGTATGACATCTATACAGAAACACTAAGAATCATCGAAACTGGTGTTTAAGACCCCGGTATATACTGTATATCTGAAAATTCCAATACATCGATATCAGACGATAATTTTATATTTGACTTTTGTTTTGCAGACAAGTTTCCATGGCACAAGTAGCTCGGGCAAGGGGCGATGGTGAAAGTGTGAAGGTTAGGTTAGTGGGAAAACAAACTTTACTGTAGCTATACCTAGCATTTAAGACCCCGTTCACACGAGTCCGGAGCGAGTTGAAAACGGCGCTAAAAAGTCACAAAACGCCGTTGCGTTCACACGGCACCGGGTCGAGATTGTGTGAAAACGGCGCTCTAACCGGAGCGTTTTGAAAAAATGATTTCTAGACGGAGCGAAATGAAACGGAACCCTTGGCGGTGTCGTGTGAACACAAGATCCGGCACTTTTTCGCTCCGCTTTAGTACCCAGTTCCTAAATTTTCGGCTCCTAACCAAACGGCTGGCATATTTTTCAGCGATGGAAAACTTTATTTGTCTTCTCGACTTCGGAAAGCTTCTGCTAAGAACTTGTGCTGCTGTTTGAACAATTATAACATTATTACAACAATGACTAGGCAGTGTAAATAGGAGAAAATGAAGTCAATAAGGTGAGTTCCTAACGGAAAGACTAAAATTGTAAACCTAGAATGCACTATACACCTTGGGGGATAATATTCTTTGAATTGCTTCTCGTTTCCATTTACTTTTGACGAGATATGGCTATTTAAACAGTGCACAGCATTGAAATACTGGATATACACCAGAAGGTTCCGGTGTCGTGTGAACGCCTTCAAAGGGTCGATAAATTATGACGGATTCGTGTGAACGTAACCTTATTTTGCTGTTTATCTTCTACACCGGACTCGTATGAACGCAGTCTAAGAAAAAGAAAATGACCGCCTGTGCTTACATACATGTGAGCCTGATGCAAACACGAGAATGTACAAAAGTCTGGGAAATTCAGTAAAAATAAACATAACTGACCAATCACACGAGGCGTATACGTAAAACGCAGCTTACAATTATTGTATTAAAATCTCTTACACTAAATTTTATCATTTTCTTGTTTTTAGTTTCTGCAGTAGGATACTACATTTCACAGAGGAACAATGTTATGCCTGGTGATGCTAGTCTGGAAAAATAGAGTTCCTCTGAAAAAAAATCGCAATTAGAAAAGGGGGCTATTTTACGTTCGTAAGAAAGGGACGTAATTAAGAAAGGGAAACGAGCAGTTCTGATTTTTGCTTTTATTTTAGTTAACATCATTCACTATGTCTATATGTTAATATTATTTACAAACTAGAGTTATATACACAAATACTTTGTATTTTCACAATTTGTTGTCAGTCAAAGCCAAATCCAGTCGTCCCTACTGCGCATGACCCGCTATCTTTGTTATGCGAGGTGCACTAGTTATGGAATTAGATGAAGTATCGAGTAAACACCGTAGAAAACAACAGACTGGAAAGCACCTTTAAACAATCCCACAAGCCTTAACAACTTTCACACGACCTTATTTCCTCTCCGTCATCTCCTTATTCATTTTTCGATATCTGTCCAGCCATTCATCCACCAACTGGTTTGCAAGCGCAGGTTTCGGCGTAGCGCGTTGCTCAGCAACCAGTATCCCGGTGTTGGTGATATGACAGTCCAGCCATTCGCGAAGTAATTGCTCTTCGCTTCCGATCTGAAAATAAATTGAGAGTAGGAATAATTATTGTGTACAATTTGAAAACGGAACAAAATCATGCCGTTTAGGCCTTGCGTTTACACGTTACCGGCACAAATGACATGAAAACGGCACAAAATGAAGACGGGTTCCTTGACGGCATGAAATGAAAACGGAACGCGGTATCGTGTAAACGCCCGTGCCGTAACAGTTTGATGATGGTAATCACGATATATACGACCACAGTATTTGGGTAAGCAGTATTCACAAAGTCTTCTCAATTCTCATTGGAAGAGAATAGTCACATGCTAATCCGTCATTATATTATACCGGCACCGTGTAAACGCAAGACTTTTTCGCCTGTATTTACACACCGGCATGATTTTGTTCCGTTTTCAAATTGTACCGGCATTGTGTAAACGGGGTCTAAGTACTACTCCAAGTGACCATGCAACCATACCGGGTGAGTAGAGAAAAACTCTACTTGACCGCGGCTGGAATTTTAACCCTCAACCCGCCACCTTTGGTTCACTAGTTCAACGCTATATCGACTGAGTACATGGTCAAGTTGAGAACAGGTCGTAGAATGATGGTACTTATATTTGATATTTTGAAACTGAAATCTAGTTTCTTCAATATCGAGGGGATAATTATTGTAGGACAGCGAAATCAAGAGTGACGAAGCATACCGCGTGAGATTCGAACCCGCCACCTTTGGTTCACTAGTCTGACGCTCTACCGACTGAGCTGCATGGTCAGGTTGGGAGCAGGTCGTGGAATGATGGTACTGTACTTATATTTCGAATTCCGAAATCTAGTTTCTTCAATATCGAGAGACTTGACTCTTCATCCTGTGTTGTTGGAATAATTGCTGTGAACTCAGCAGTGATGGATCCAGCTTGATCTGGTAGGGGGGTAGGGGGGGTGCTGAGCGAGCGAAGTGAGATCCGGCCTGTGGCGTGGGAGCTACGGTAGGGGGCCGAGCTGGTGGTAGGAGGGTGAAGCCCACCAGAAATTCTTTTTTTCCTACTAATACCTATGAATCATGATAGCAGATAGCTATGATACCTAATAGCTAGGTCCTATGAAGTTTACACGGACATTGAATGAATCCGTCCTTTATTGTACTTGGATTTGACAAGGCGATTGGCACCCCCCTGCAACCCCCTTCACCAAGGCCAGGGGGGTGCACACCCCTCTTCACCCCCCTATAAATCCATCACTGGAACTCAGGTGGAGAATAATGATATTGGATGCTACTCCAAGTGATGAACCATAACCAGTGAGTATATAGAGAAAAACTCTAAGCAGGTCGTGGAATGATAGTGCTTATATTCCATATTTCGAGACTGAAATCTAGTTTCTACAATATCGAGAGACTTAACTCTTCGGCATCTTATGTTGTTGGAATAATTATAAATAAACTTTAATTTTTATTAGTCACATGGTGAAACTCGACTCACCTCAGTTCCCTTCAAAAAATGCACGGGCAGTAACTTGCACTCGTGATCAACGAGTGGTAGATACGTCACGTGACTTTCGTCACTGTTGTCAATGTGAGCACCAGCCCCTACGGCGCCATGGAGTTCGGTTTCCATGGCAACTAGCGCCGAGAAATGACCCCTGGTGTAGCCGAGAACAATGGGACTTTTCCAACAGAAACTCTTCTCCCAAAGGAGAGGTAAATAGACTCCTAGGAAAAGAGAAAACGGATAATTAGTGTCCATACAACTACCTATACATCTAGCAATGCGAAAAGATGGTAAACTTCTCAGATTTTTGGAACGATGTACTGACATTTTATAATAAGTTGTACGTATACACAGTGCTGTGATAGTTACATAATTTTTGTAACTAGTTACAGTTGCATCATCAGAAAAGTAACTAGTTACTGATACAAGTTACAATGAAAAAAAGTAACTAGTTACAGTTACAGTTACAAAGTTACTTTAAAAATTTTGTAACTAGTTACAATATGAATTACAATTACAAAGTTACACCTATTCTTTCGTTCTGCTTTTAAAATCGAGAAGCATGTGAATTAGACAAAACTATTGTTTAATTTGACCAGAAGAGAATTTTCAAAATTACGATCAGTCATTCAGCAGCGATGTGGTCTGAAAATTAATCCTGCGCAGTGAACAGCCTTTCACATGTTGCACTTGCAGGCAGCGGTGTGTTCAGTTCAATGAAAAGCTGGATACGATGTTGAACGACGACTCGGCGAGGTTGGGAGTATTATGGATATGGCAAAAGTAACGGCGCTCTCAACGACAGATGTAACTAGTTATCGTTACTTTTTATTCCTACTTTTTTTTAACTAGTTACAGTTACCTTCTGAAAAAAGTAACTAGTTACCGGTAAAGTTACTCAAAAAAGTAACGATTACATGTAACTAGTTACTTGTAACAAAGTTACTCACGGCACTGTGTATACATGTAGTGCATGTGGTACGTTTGCGATCTTAGTGCCATGTAACAGACGTTTGGTGGACGTTCGTCAAGCTCAATAGGCAAGTTTCAGGGTGTTGCGCGCGCATCATTTTTCAAAAAAAACTGGCAAGCTCCACTCAAAGTAAACATACTGTTTAAAATCAGCAAAGTATATAGATACAGTTTCTGGATGTTTAACACTGTTATTCCGCTGTTGTTGGCTCACTAGTAAGTCTGTTTACTTGCTTGCTTGCTTACTTTGTGGGGAGCCCGCCAATAGGGGAGTTTCAGGGTGTTGTGCGCGCATGAGCCTGCCAATTTCTCTGCAAAACGATGCGCGCGCAATATCCTGAAATTCGCCTATTCCTTTGCAAAATGATGCGCGCACAATACCTTGAAATTCGCCTATTACTCAGAAAGAATTTCTGAGCCCCAGACAGCGTTCGAACCTGCAACCTAATGGATGCTCTAACCATAGAGCCACTGAGGCCCAGATGGAGAGCTAAAATGGTAGCGTTTGCATATGAGAAGTAGTTAAAGTGATAGGATAAGTTGCACGTATACATGTGGTACGTTTGCAAGCTTGGCCTTCTTTACAAAGGACGTATAAAGGACGGATGCGGTTGGTTAAAGTGTATATATATGAAACTAAAATTAAGTTTGTCTTATTTGAAAGAACTCTTAAAATAATGGGGAATATCAATATACAGCTTTTTCATATTTTACTTAGCTCTTGAGATATTTAGACTTATGCGATATTCAAATGAGATAACTTATGGTTCGTTTTTTCACTAATTAACATATTCGGAAATCGCGAATATGTTTAAGATTATTGAACAAAATCACTTGAAACTTTGCATATTGCTACAGTTCATGCAACTAAACATGAAAGACAAGTTACAAGTGATTTTGATCAATAATCTTAAAAATATTCACGATTTTCGAATATGTTAATTAGAAAAAAACGAACCATAAGTTATCTCATTTGAATTTCACTTAAGTCTAAATATCTCAAGAACTAAGTAAAATATGAAAAAGCTGTAAATTGATATTCCCCATTATTTTAAGCGTTCTTTCAAATAAGACAAACTTAATTTTCGTTTCATATACACTTTAAGACAGTGCTGGTTCCACCACCCATGCTAACACCTACCTTGAAAACGTGCTAATCCAAGAGTCTCACCCCGAAAACTTCGAACAAACTTCACACCGTAAATAATAATTGGTCTACGAACAATATGGGCCAGAGCAAACACGTGCGTCTGTTCTAATGAGGTTCCTGGCTGGCTGGCTAGGCTCAGAACTGAAGCCCAGTCCTGCTCCCATTGGTCCTCATCCAACGAAAACTGCATGGTAGTGGCTTGCATTTCTTCCCACTCCTTCCAGCGTGGAAAAAATCTGGGAGACAAAGACAGACAATTGTTAACACAGGAGAAGTATTTCTTCTACTCTGCCAGTGTTGAAATGAACAAAATGTTTCAGTTGTTAAATTGTAATGAGCCTCAGAAAATGGCACTTTGCAGGGTTCTGCCCAGGAGCATGTGAGTGCCGGGTACCTACAGGCCCGGGGGTACCTACAGGCCCGGGGGTACCTACAGGCCCGGGGGTACCTACAGGCCCGGGGGTACCTACAGGCCCGGGGGCTCCCCCCCCCCCCAGAATATGTGAAAATTAGTATAATCTGAAATGGTAATGGTTTATTGAACACATTTCAATAGCAAAATACAGCTAAATTATTATGTGCTTACAAGTTCATATGTAACATAAATAAAATCTAAAACCACTAATCTAAAAAAGCTATAGTAAAACTTATATCAAAACTATGAATCTGTACTTTCGTTGTATCTATCAATTGAATAAACTAAGGGACTACATTTAAAACATTCAGTTCTACAAAAGAAGTTATAAATTTTATAAATGTTCGCTCTATATAGTTTCCCTCATTTTTATGTTCGAATGTTTGTCTGGTAGTAGACCACGTTTCTCTCTGACGAAGGGCCTTCGCTCGAAACGTTAGACTCCTACGTTCTCTGTTTCGGCAGTATATCTAACCTTACTATATTTCGATTCATGTAATTTATGTGTGGGCTGTAACATATTCTTGATGAGGTCAATGCATAGGTCATTCCTTCGCTCTTTTAGTGGCTGGCCCGCTTAGTGGGGATCTCGCCTCGTAGTTATTTTCATATAAAAATTTGCTTTGCGTTCATATGAGAAAGCGGGCTGGCCCGCTTACCGAGATCTCGGCAACGTGTGCCGAGATCGTAAGTAGGCGGGATGAAATTTTCCCATATGAACACATCGTCCCGCTTACCTGGATGAAGTCATTAAGGACAAAAGTTAGTTCTTTTTTATGGAATTAAGGATAGTTGAAGATTTTATTGTTTATTGGCATATAAATCACAATTGTATAATAAAAGGATTGATTATGAAGCATACAAACATGCGCAATACGACAAAACTGCGATCTTTGATGGCTGATGTCTAGTCACGGATCATCAGACAAGCTAATTTTAGTCATGATTTCTCCTCGGTAGGCGGGATGAAAATAGTAATAATAGTAATAATAGTAATTTAATTTATATTGCGCATATTACATTTCAATATGCATGTTCATGTGCGCATTACACTCTTTAGAATACTCCTAAGGATTTTTCAATGTGGCCGTGTCGAGGCATATCAAAGGCGCTTTAAGCAGCCGCCATACGACACAGTTCAGACCACGGATTCCAACTAAGCCCTAGGTGTTGATTTTACGGAGGGAGGAAAACCGGAGAACCCGGCGAAAAACCCTCGGAGCACAGGAGAGACCAACTAAACTCTACTCACATAAGTCCCCAGCTCGAGAACGGGGCTGTTCCCAGACGGTCACCCATCCAAGTACTAACCCCGTTCAACCGGGCTTAACTATTGGTGAGAGGCAGCGCCCTAACAGCACACGCCATCCGTGCTTACCATATGAACACAAAACAGACTTCGTTTTGCTTACCGGGCCATCCCGCTTACCGGTGTCACAGGAAATTCGCCCCCCTGCCCATGGGGGGGGGGGGGGGGAATTTCCTAGGAATCTCGCCCTCCCGGAGGACGAATTTCCTAGGAATATCGCCCCCCTTTAGGAATTTCGCCCCCCCCCCCTTCTCGATTTCGATTTATACATTCATAATCGCACGGACTCATTCTGTTCTTAAATTCTTGAGGAAAAACTTGTTCAATCTATGTTAGTCGCGAAAGTAAAGTTAAACTTTCCCAAGGCTTCTGTAGTGACTCGGGTTCCGCGTTGTCTATGCAACGTGAAAATGCTTTTTCACGTTGTCAACAGAGTCACGACGACGTGAAAATTACTCTTGGGAACCGACGTCGTTTGCAAACGTTCTTTGTATCAACGATGACTCATCGTGGCACACAGAAATAAGGAATGCTCTTTCGGTGAAATGTCCTTTCGGCCAAAAGTGTATTTTGCCAAAATTTCTTTCGGAAGAAAAAAATTCCTTTCATCGGTTAGTTTGTTATACTTTCATATTATATTTTATTTTATTTTAAAGTGAAACTGAGGTGGTTAACTGCCGAAATGAATTGTTCAAACACGTTGCCGTAGTAGTTTTATCTCGACTGGCTTCCATGTGTTGTTGGCAATATAAATGTTTGCCAATTTGGGCGATTTATGTTTTGCGACTAAAAGGGGGAGGGCGAAATTCCTAAAGGGGGGCGATATTCCTAGGAAATTCGCCCCCGGGGGGGGGGGCGATATTCCTAGGAAATTCGCCCCCCGGGGGGGGGGCGATATTACGGCGGGACGGACTTCCTGGGACACCGGGATCATATGAACACCTCCTTAGTGGTTTCAGCTTACTTTCCTTTAGGGCTTCATAACCCTTCATTGTACCATATTCAGGATGGATAATCCTAAGCGCTCGTTTTTGGATTCTTTCAATATTGTTACATTGTTCTTGGGTCAGGTTTCCATGCCACACTTGAGCTCCATACTCGAGGGTAGACCTTATGACAGCGCAATAAAAGGACTTAGATCATTTTTAGACGCGCCATAATTCTTAAGGATCTTTAACAAGTAAAGCCGTTTAGCCGCTTTTTTGGTAATGTATTCAGTATTCGTGGACCACTTCATATCATCGTCAAGCCAAACTCCTGACAGCTTATATGACTTCACCCGAGCAATAGGTTGATTTTAAGGTCTTCGTTAAGGTTTGCAGGGTCATTTCTGTCAGAATTTATGTCACAAAAATAAAATAGATATCGTTAGAAAGCTATGAATTTGTGGAATGCAATGGTATCTTTGGTTTCGAGATAAACACAAACCGTTAGTAGTTGTGAATTTTTTAATTAAAACCAGAGGGCTTCACTTGGGGCGACTCGAGTAAAAAGCGTTTTGTTCAAAATCTTTTATTGTACTTTGATTCCGAGATAAATTTCCAGCAAAACGGTGTCAGTGTTTTTTGATATGTCGAGTTTTGCCGATTTTATTGACGACCAAACTTAAAAATGCTGTCTTTCGACCAACATTCGGACAAAATAACTCATAAATTCGAAACCAGGCAATAAATAAGAAAACGCTGACACCGTTTTGCTGAACACTTATCTCGGAATCAAACTGCGAAATTTGTTTTGAACAAAATGAAACGCTTTGTTCTTAAGTCGCCCCAAGTGAAGCCCTCTGGTTTTAATTAAAAAATTCACAACTATTAACGATTTGTGTTTATCGCGAAACCAAAGACACCATTGTATTCTACAAATTCATAGCTTTCTAACGATATCTATTTTATTTTTGTTGCATAAATTCTGACGAATTGAGAGCGCTTTACAGAAATGACCCTGAAAACCTTAACGAAGACCTTAATTGGCGGGATGGTTGTTTTATTCTTCCTAAAATCAATAATCATTTCTTTGCATTTCTTCACATTTAATTCCATTCTTTCATGTCTTGCAAAAGAGCTACATTGTTAACATTTTCGTGGGTATTGCCAATTAAGGTCCCAGAGGTGTGACCAGACGTTTCGTTCACCTCGGATAGAGTCGTGTCGTCCATAAACATTACTGTTTCTCCCTCATCAATACCATCTTGGTTGGTTGTTTCGCCCGAGTTCCAATTTGTAACTGAAGGAAGTTGATAGGCATGAGCCGATCGAGAAAAATCAAATTTACCGATCCGATAAATTCCGATCCGATTTACCATCCGATCGGCCGATTTATAGGTGGTTACCGATATTTGTTAACAGGAATTCCTAACACTCGAAATTGGGGCGAAACGCTAGCAAAACATAACAAGAGTTAACGGACCAGTAACAGAAATGTCATTACGATAGTCGAGGATTGAATTTACTCAATTTAGTAATCAATTTATTTCGGAAAACTATCCCGGTAAATGACTAACGGCGTAAGTAAAATAACATTCATTATTTACAGCAAAAATAGTGAAAATTATAGTATTTTAAATACATTACATTTTGAACTCGCCTAACTGCTAACAGTTAGCAAAATATACAATAAATTACAGAATCTAGCTCATAAAAGTTTAACAGTGCACAACTAAATGAATATTTCCCGCTTCGCTAAAAAGTCGTTCCGAATAAACACTACTACTAGGTGCACTAAGATATCGCTTAGCAATACAAAAAATATTGGGATACGAAGCTCTGTTTGTTGCCCACCACTGATAAGGGCACTGCTTCACGTTTGGCGTTCTTCTTGACAAAGAAAAGGAAATATCACAAGTAAAAAGGCCAGAATGATATTTATCGGACCGCCGATACATGCCGATATATGTCGATGTGATCGGCCGATAACCGATCTGCCTGAAAGTTGCCGATTATCGGCTTCTACCGATTAATTTCCGATTATCGGCTCATCCCTAGAAGTTGATTAATTTTTATAATAAAGGCGACTGGTCCTACTTTGCTACCCTGAGGGATGCCCCCATTGATTTCCATTCGTTCAGATTTTATACCATGAAATGTGGTCAGCCGTGATCGTCCTTGTAAATACGATGCAAACCATCCAATCAAACCCGGTCGTACACCAATGTCGTTAAAGTTTTGCAAAAGTCGGTTGTGATCGATTAAATCGAAGGCTTTTCGGAAGTCGAGAAATGTGAAATGATATTTTCCAAATTGTGAGCAAGTGAAATTCATAATCCTTTACATCATGTCTCTCACGATTTTGTCAGACTATTACATATTACTATTAAGTATTTATGTGGATAATATAAATATTAATAAAACCACAATGCAGTAACTGAAAGGAGAGACATGTTTGAGAATACTACATGTTTAATGATAAGGACCTGGTGGAACACTTGTTGGATATATTGGGAAAATCTAGTCTATCAGTTAAAATTATCGCAATGGATGAACCAGGCAGAAATCTAATTCTGGTAAGAAATATTATTGCCAAGCATACTGCTTTAAACAAAACCATAACACAAAATAATTTTGAAAAAACGTTAGTAAATTTTTTCAAAATTATTTTGTGTTATGGTTTTGTTTAAAGCAGTATGCTGGGCAATAATATTTCTTACCAAATCTAGTCTATTACAACACACAACCACACTCTACTTAAACAATGAACATTTAAGCTATATTTATGTACATGCTAGGGCATGCTAGAATATACAGTATGACGAATTCTCTACGTAAAGCTAGGGCAAGGTTTCCTGCGTACGTTCTACGACTGCCAACGCCGGTGTATCATCTTACAGGCATTAACAAACATTTAGTGCGACGTGATTATTAGTGCCTTACCCAAGTATCAGACAATCCAATCTGGCTTTGAAGGAATAATGTATTTCAACGAATCACAAGTCTGGTAGCTAATATTGTGTGCATTGTGGTGCTGAATTTCACCAAATAATATTGTTTAAATAAATTTACCAAAGACAAAAAAATACAAAATGACGTACTGTATATTAATTAAAAGATATATAAAAAATACAACACATGAGGTTTTCTTATTGCATATTTCGAGTGCTGGGTGGAAGGGTCCGTTTTGGTGTGAGTGCCGGGTGGCACTGCTGAGTGCCGGATGCCACCCACCGTGGGCAGAACCCTGACTTTATCCTAGTGGAGTTGTGGTAGCAGTAGTGGAGTTGTGGTGGTAGTAGTGGTGGTGGTGGTTGTAGTGGTGGTGATAAAGGTGGTGATAAAGGTGGTGGTAATGCTGGTGGTAGTGATGGTAGTAGTGATGGCTGTGGTTGTGATGATGGTAGTGATGATGATAGTAGTAGTAGTGATGGTGGTAGTAATGCTGGTAGTGCTGGTAGTTTTGGTGGTGGTGGTGGTAGTGATGGTGGTAGTAATGATGGTGGTAGTAATGATGGTGGTAGTAATGATGGTGGTAGTAATGGTGGTGGTAGGTGGTTCACTTGTGTTGGTGATGATTGTAGTGGTGGTGATGGTGGTAGTGGCAGTGGTGCTCAGGTAATGATAGTGGTGCATGGTAGTGGTGCATGGTAGTGGTAATAGGGGTACTGGCAGTAATGGTGGTGGTAAAAGTACAAAACTAATAGTAGCACAGTACTGTATTACCTTGAAGCACCTTCACTCAAGCTAACATACAAAGCATTCCTGAGAACATTGTCTCGATCAAAGATTCCCCACGTGGATTGAAATATTGAGTCCAGTAAGCAATCCCCTGCTGATCTGTTCCACAAAGCATACACACGACTGTCCAGTTGATTGGTGATCTCAACACTCCAGTTAATAGTTGATTCTAGCTCTAAAACTAAATTGCACACGAAAAGATTTAATATTAGAGTAATCCATAATATTAAGCCCTAATCAAACGAGAACGCAAGTCATCACAAGTTTTAGCTTGTGCTTGCTTCTGTCTCATTTGATTACCAGCTTGCGATGACTTGTGTTAGCTTGCGACTAATTTGATCTTGTTCAAATTTCATCGCAAGTTTTCTTCAACCTGCGAGGGCTTGCAAAACGTTTGAACACAAAACACAAGTCGATGCAAGTCTTTCGTGCTCCATCACCATAGAAACTGCCATGATAACTAGCGAAAAGGTGTGGGAACTAGTGGAAGTGCAGAACTTGTGACGACTTGTGCCAACGTTTGACTAGTGGCATCGCAAGTCACCGTAAGGGGCCATAAGTTTATTAGTGCTTTGCACTATTTAGTGTTTACCCTCTGGAAATAAAGGTGTTACTTACTTACTAGTAAGCTAACTTGTGATGACTTGCGTTCTCCTTTGATTATAGCTTTAGATTTCCCAAGCTGGCTAAAGATGGCCCCTTTATTGTTTTACTGTTTAATGCCAGATGATTTTACTTGTCTAAGGGGGAACCCTCAAACATCCTAGTCAGCAATGGGTTAACATCTAAACTAAACTAAAAACAATTAGGAATTGTTTCACTAACCTCTCTGAGCATTTTGATCAACAATTTCATCCAGTGCATACTGTTGAACAGCACCAGGAAAATCTTGTAGTTCTTTTTAAAATAAGAAATAAGCAAATAAATAATTACCATACAGTAATTATACTGATCTTGTGTTAATAATAAATTATCCTAGAGATATATTATGAAATATTCAAGATATTTTGCAACAATGTGCTCTGATTAATTAGATTGAAGTGAACCAAATTTTGTAGACTAGATTAATCCAGATCTAGCCTCATTTGTAGTTTGAAAAAATAGTTATACATGCAAATCCAAAGATACATTTATTTACAGGTATGGCTGATTTTCCAATGCACAACTTAAATGATGTCATAGCTCTAGAGCTGCTCCCATCAGTTCATTTTCATAATCGATTAATCGTTGTCAGCAATCGATTAATCGTATTGATTAAATATGTCATGAATTAAATACAACATGTCCATGGTGGTTTGTCCATTCAAAGGAAGGGGGTGCTTTTATAAAGTTGTTACTAAATTTGTTGGGGATTGCCTCCCTTGTTGTCACCCAACAATTCAGTCACTATTCATGTTTTAAATCACTGTTTAATCACGGTTATAGATTGTACACTTTCTCGCGCTCTCACAGTTCACACAAGAGACATGACAAGACAGAGAGGATGTTTAGTTTACACCTGACACTCCTAAATGATACTCAGATACTATTGGCCAATCAGTTTATGACTAATTGGTTTAACTAAGGCATGTTCGTAATCAGTCATTACTTATCTGTTTAACAAAACAAGATTAAATCATTCCGGCATCATGCTGTGCAGGGTTGTTATAGATGATCCAATTATTGTTAAGTATAATCGATTGTGGAAAAAAACGAAAAAATAATCGATTAATTGGGAGCAGCTCTACATAGCTCAAATTACAATACAGTACTAATTCCTCAAAAATGAGATAAGATCTGAAAGGTGTGTAAAAGTCATATTTCATTACTTTTAAGTGTTTTTCAACATACAATTATCATTAAATTAAACTGATATGAATTTTCTAGTCATACGCACTTTTTATTCCCATATTTTCATGGGTGCCACTATTATGAGTTCAAGTTTGATGAACAGCATTTTTTTTTAAATTTGACATCACATCATCCAATTTTAATTTGATAATTTGACCTCAAAATTGAATGGGAAATCCCCCTATGTATATTAGTTAATATAATTTATTTAACTATATTTTGACTTGTGTATATATATTTACCTCCAGGTAAAGTGAATGTCACCAAGTCAGTAAAAAAATAACATGGCCAATCTCCTTTCCTTTGCCTCAGTCCTTGTGCTGCTTGCTTTCTCACACTCGCAGCCAAATCTGGGCTAACATGACATGGCATTCTTTTAAAAGTCTTTCTCGAAACTTCTGGAGGTACAATTATAGCAAGTAAATCTTCTCGATGATACCTGATTCCCAAATGAACTAATGTATCACTCAATTCAAATACACCTGGACGATTAAGGGCCAAAATTTCATCTGCTGTTAACTGCCGTGTTGGGCTACCTCCAGTTGATAAAAACCTTTTCACTGACATTAACTCTCCTTCAACAACTCCTATACAAGCATTAAGCCACATCCAGTCAGTTTCCCGCAGATTACTCTTGATTTCATACTGCTGTGAGATATTTGATATTTTAGTTGCTGCAAGTCCATAAATTAACTGTTCCTCATCTTCTTTCGTATTAATTGGTTGTAAACTCGAAGCATTAGATTTATTTGTAGTGACTCTCAATTGTTGTCGTCCACTCTTTTTCAAGTTCAACTCATTCTGAGAATTTTTTGTTTTCAAAATAACTGAGTCATCACTTTTTGGTTTCGGTATCAAACACAGAGCACATTTCTTGGACTTTGCCCAGTTTTCAAAAGTACATTTTGGACATGTCCATTTTGGCTTATTCTTAGAAATCGACTTGTTCCTTTCGTTTTTATTCACAGTCAAATCTGCCAGCTCATCATTTTTCCCAGAAATTTCACTACTATTCCTAGCTGGCATTTCACTGATGGATTTTTCAGATTGAGGTATAACATCGTTAGGCCTCGCACTAGAACACATTACACACTTCAGGGAGTTCTCCCAGTTGAGATAGGTACAAGAAACACAACACCATCGGCCTTCTAGTAACTCGGACGAATCCTCAGGAGCAAGACATATCAGTTTCTCCCCCGAAGTGTCAGGCGAACGTCGGTTGACATCTTTGCCGCTCGCTTGGCTTCTCTCGTCCTCCTTTCGACCGTTTGAACTCCGATGTCCGTCTCTCGACGTATTACACAAATTACACTTGATGGCAGACGGAAAATTGTCGTACGTACAATACTTACACGGCCATCTTACCGTCTGTTCTTTCTTAGGCATTTCGTAGAGCTCTTCTCGAGTTGGTCTGCCTCGTAACGAAACGGACTATATATGTCCGCTGTAATGAGAAAAAAGTATGAAAAACAAAGCCATCCACTCCTCACAGCAACAATAACAATAACAAAAGAGGTTTTTGATATAACAATATCGACACGGAAATATTGCACACCTCGTCACCTCTTCTTCTCTTCTTTCTTCGACCTGTCTGCTTAAGACTGAAGTGTTTCATGAGCGTTTCTAAGCGGTGAAAAGGTCTCGTACGGTTTTCATAACGCCACAAAACACACAAACATCATAAGGAAACGGTTTATAAAACTGTCCACGGTCACTCTATAGCTATAACACATATATTTACATGCAAATTTTGGTTGAAAACACGTCTGAACTGCGCAACTCCTTCTGTGACGTCACACGGAGGTTAACGCTTATTTCCGGTGCATGACGTCATGCGGCCATATTGGAGAAACACTGAATAACGTCACATTCACTGATATCGAGTGGCAAGGACAATATCTCACGAGTGAGCACAGATACTGGTCACATTCCCCAGATCACAAGTTTATATAGAGATCAGCAGTCACATTCCCCAGACCACACTATGCAAGCTTCGTGCAACTTAATTGCGGACCGTGTCTGGTTTTCTCACAATTCTGTTACGATAAAAGTTGCGCTAGGCTTGCAAGTGACGTCAAAGTCGCCATGTTGGTGGGACCAATATTGAACGGTAATCCTTTTGTTTATGAATTTACCACCCAGCCAGGGAATACATTTGCTTAGCCATTTACAGTTAGAAGTGTGTAATTGCTTTTAGTACCGAACTGCAAGAGCTCAATATAACATAAAAGTAGTGTGCTGCGTAGGCCGGTGTTGAAACAACAATCGAAATATGGTATAGTAGGTTAATACTGCCGAAACAGAGAACGTGAGTGGTCTAACGTTTCGAGCGAAGGCCCTTCGTCAGAGAGCACGTTTCTCTCTGACGAAGGGCCTTCGCTCGAAACGTTAGACCACTCACGTTCTCTGTTTCGGCAGTATTAACCTACTATACCATATTTCAAAATAACATACTCTGCAATCACCATACCTCGCCAGAATCAGGTTCTACTATTCGCAAGTACGGTTGCGGCAACGCTGCGACAGATTTTTTAATCACTGTGCACAGTGTATTAACACATCTGCTGCAAATTGCGTCGAAACTCGCAACAATTTGCGCGATCAACTAATAAAATACGCTATCGTGAGACGCATCACTCCACGTTCAGAATGGAATACGGGGTTTGGGGGATCTCAAAAAAAACCCAACATTTTTACAAATATTTTAGTAGGGATTTTCTTGAAATTTTTAAGGACATTCCTAAGATTTCAACGGAACTTTGAGGTATTTGAGATTTTTACAGGATGTATATAAACAGTCTTAAGTGCCTATAAATCCAAAAACAATATTACTGATATGGGATTCTGTATGGTTCGAGCTTTCTGGCTATTCATTTCCGTACACCCGAAAGCCAACCTCGTACCCAGGAAGCCTAGAAAACGCCTCAAAATTTGTAAAACAAAACCGACACTGAGAAAAACAAACTTGCTTACTGACCTATTTTTTCAACACACTTCTCAGTGCTTTGATCAATTAGATCAGCTTCACACATAGTTCTATAGGCGTGATTGGGCTATTCAAATTGAAATGGATGGTGCAGTAGGCAGCCGTTAGTGAAGCAATCTCGTCCCCAGAGTCGTGTTTACAAAAATCAGATTGGTGACCAGTGTTGCCAAGTCAAGTTTCGTAAAAATCCCAATAAAGGTCTGAAAATATCCCAAGATTCCCTATTTTTTACCAAAAAATCCCAAGGTTCACTGTTTCATTTACTGACTAGTTCCCAGGTCTCTATCGCCGTTTGACAGCAATCTGAGCCCACTGTAAAAGTGAAACTTCACTTGGATAGCGTACTTCATTTTGTCTAAATCAAACGAATACATAAAGAACGTAGGGGCTATGATCTAATGATCAATTAAATTAAAAAAATAATAATTAACATTGAAATCAGCTTTAAAACCGAAACTGTTTGCTCTGGAAAAATCCCAAGTTGAATCCCTGAGAAAAAAATCCCCAAAAAATCTCAACTCCTTCAAAAAATCCCAAGATCTTGGGATAAAATCCCAAGGTTGGCAACACTGTTGGTGACATTCAAGTCGATCCTAGACGTTGCTTGAATCTCAAGTCAACCACTCCACTGCGTGGATTGACTTCAGCCATTCGTTTCGATCAGATCGAAAACTTTCAATCTTCTTCATGTAAACACAACAAGGAGAAACAACATGCGAGACTTGACTTGAACACTCAATCCACTTAATGTAAATAGAGCCTTATACACATTCAGAGCTGGGTAACTAAAAACATTTTTTAAACTGAAACCATGTAATTTCACAACTTTAAAGTTTACATTGCCTGTCCGAGTTATAAATGTGAAAACATACGGTCTACAAGCAACTCGACACTTTCTTTCTTAGTCGGTTGTGGAGCAGAATCCTTTTTTGGTCGGTCTGTTAAATCATTTCCACTTTGCGTTTGACACTGAGCTCCCGTATCACACAAAATTTAAGCGTTCCGTAAAATATTGTTACAATATATTCCTCAAGTGACAAGATTCGTTGACAACTTCCGGTTTTGAATTTGATTGGTGTTTGGTAAATAATCCTGTTTCTTACTGGTTGTTTAAAAACCAGAAACTAATCAAATTCAATATTATATTTTTATTACTTCATCAAATGAATTGGTGAACTTGAGGAATATATTGCAACGATATTTTAGTAACGCTCCTATTGCCACGACAGACGACAGCTGCAGTGAAAGTAACCTTGTAAAGTTTTTTTTTGTGAAAACAAATTTCGAGTGTGATAGTCATACATCCAACAAGATCAAGATTTTGTGAAAAATATTTGAGAACTCAAGCGTCAAAAGCGAAGTGAATCTGTCGGTCGTCAGTGCGTTAAAAATTAGAACCTCTGTGAATAGTGGTTCTTGGAAATGTATTTCTTCTTCTTCTTCTCGTTTCTTCTCCTTCTTTTGACAGTTGTTTGTTATGTAGACGTTCTTGTTGCCGTCTTCTTCAAAGTTTTGGATCAACTTTTTTTTAAATGTTTAAACAAAAGCGGGTAAGCTTCGTTATTTCAGCTTCGTCATCTTCATCCTCTTCATTCGTTTGTTCAGATTTCTGCCCCGTTTGTAGTAGCATTGCGTGGTTCTCGCAGTCGCATCCGTTGTTAAATATGGTTCTCTGTGCTGCTGCAACTTCTCACTGTTGCTAATTTGTTGACTTAATTGCTGTTGTTGTCGTCGTTCTTGTATCCAATATGGTGTTGTAGTTTGTTTTTTATCACTGCATGCAACAACTTATTTGTTGTTGCTAATTTGCTGCTGTGGTCGTTGCTCCTTTGCTGTTGTTGCTGATTTGCTGCTGCTGGTGTTGCTGCTGCTTTGCTGTTGTTTTACTGTCCTTGTACCGAATTTGTTATCGTCTTTGTTCTTATGGCTACAACATCTCATTCGTTGCTGCCAATTTGCTGCATGTTTGCTGTTGTTCTTAACTTGTTTATCTGCTGTTGTTGTTCACTTGCTGCTGTTGTCGTTCTTGTATCCGATGTGGTGGTGGTGGTGGTGGTGTTTATTTTTATCACTGCATGCAACAACTTACTTGTTGTTGCTAATTTGCTGCTTTGCTGTTGTTGATTTGATGTTGCTAATTTGCTGTTGCGGTTGTTTTACTGTCCTTGTACCGAATTTGTTATCGTCGTTGTTCTTTATGGCGGCAACATCTCATTCGTTGCTGCCGATTTGCGGCTGCTGTTTGTTTGTTCTTGCTGACTTGCAGTTGTTGTTTACTTGCTGTTGTTGTTGTTGTCGTCGTTGCCGACTTGCTGTTGTTGTGGAGTTGTCGCTGACTTGCTATTGTTGTTTACTTGCTGTTGTTGCTGACTTGCTGTTGTTGCTAATTTGCTGTTGACTTTGTTGTCTGTTGTCGACTTGCTGTTGTTGCTTATTTGCTGTTGTTGTCGTTGTTGTTGTTGATCTTCCATCCTGGGTATGGTTTAACTTGTGACTTCATTATTGTCAACTTGTTACTGTAACTCCAGGTTTGTTGTGCATTTTATCCGTAACTACGAGTTCGGCATCCCTTGCAGTTACTAGGTATACCCGGCCTTTCCTCCATGCGCTCGATAAGTTGTTGTTGTTGTCTATGTATTCGTTTTTGCTCGTGCAACATCCTGGCTTTTTGTGAGTAAAATTACCATTCCTCGTTGCCAAGACTCGAGTCATTCGTTCCTTCGGCTTCTGTAATACTGTCGTTGATTTGTATGTCGTTCGTGTCCTGAGGTAAACTTCACTGAGTTTTAACCTCGTTACAACTCGGGTCCGAGGGGTCGTTAAGCCCTAAAATCACCTGAGTGACTTCCCTGCGGATTGTTCGTGGTATTTGTACTCTTCAGTGACAAAAGTCAGCCACAGCAGTCAAATGAAATATAAGACAGAGTAAACACTAATTCTGAACCTATCGGATATACAGTGAAAAATGTAAGTTCGAATTTTTTTTAGAATAGACCACTTTCATAAAGGCCTTCAATTTAAATATTCTTTTATGTGCATCTAAATGAGCCTTTCTGGCATCATTATAAAGCAAAGGTTCTTTTGAATTACAGACACACAAACGAGGCCAGAAAGGCTTACGAGATGCAGTGGCTTTTATGAAAGTGGTCTGTAGTTGGCATTTACAACTCTTCCATATGTTACGTGAGATAAGTAAATTAAATGAAAATTTTTGTAATCTCCAAGATCTCCTGAAAGTGATGAATGGCTGTTACAGTTTTCCATAGCTCACTTCCTTCTCAAACTCTTGAGATTTGTTTGATATGGAAATAAGAACTGTATGACGTAAGGTTATGCGCAGATCATTGCAAGTTTAACGATTAAACACAGCAGTAAATGAAAACCAGCTTAATTATATTGTTACGACTGAAAGTAAAACAAACAAAAACAAAAGGCATAAAACAAAAAAAACAAAACCCAAAACAAATAAAACTAAATAAAAACAACAAACAAACAAACAAACAAACAAACAAACAAACAAACAAACAAACAAACAAACAAAAAACAAGAAGCATCCAACAAGAGATTTCTTTGTAATGAACGTAATGGCAAAGCATATATTCCTTTATAACAAAAAAATAGACGGTAAAGTTAACATACAGCACTTGAAAAACTGGTAAAGTATTTCTTGTTCTCTCTTGTACCGTTATTTAACAATTATTCGCCAGAGGCGAGGTGAATATCGATGGCTAATAACCGAAACGAACTCACCGATATTCACTGAGCCTGAGGCGAATAATTGTTTTAGTATAAATACACATTTTTGTACTTTTAGGAACAGCATTTTCTTTAAAATTGTTAATTTCCTCTTCTGTCACATTGACAAATCGGATGGCGGCCATTTTGAATAAACGTTATATATATATAATATATATATATATATATATATATATATATATATATATATATATATATATAATGTTCTAAGGATTTAGGGTGAAGGAAAATTCGAGTGTAGAATATATACATTTTAAGACCAAACCGGGAGCAGTTGCGAAAAATGCAACTACACAGGCCCTCCGGCAGGAATTGAACCCACGACCTTGCGATTCTAGTGCAATGCTCTGACCACTGAGCCACGGAGGCCGTTGCCGAGAGCTTGATCGCGAGTTCTGTATATATAATAAGGTGGTAATGCCAGGAGAGAATTGGGTATATTATAAATGATATTGGGCATTTCACTCGATTACATAGCATGTTCTAAGGATTTAGGGTGAAGGAAAATTCGAGTGTAGAATATATACATTTTAAGACCAAACCGGGAGCAGTTGCGAAAAATGCAACTACACAGGCCCTCCGGCAGGAATTGAACCCACGACCTTGCGATTCTAGTGCAATGCTCTGACCACTGAGCCACGGAGGCCGTTGCCGAGAGCTTGATCGCGAGTTCTGTATATATAATAAGGTGGTAATGCCAGGAGAGAATTGGGTATATTATAAATGATATTGGGCATTTCACTCGATTACATAGCATGTTCTAAGGATTTAGGGTGAAGGAAAATTCGAGTGTAGAATATATACATTTTAAGACCAAACCGGGAGCAGTTGCGAAAAATGCAACTACACAGGCCCTCGAGTGAAATGCCCAATATCATTTATATATATATATATATATATATACCGTGATTATCGGGAATTAATCCGAAATAGCTCGACCAATCAGCGCGATCAATTTTCTATAATCACCTGTGTATTCATACTAAAACTAGATAATCGCACGCAACAGTTTTTATTTTAAATAAATAAAAACAAGTTCAAAAACTAGAGAATGGTTATGTGTACTTGACAACGAACAAACAGACATTTTTGTGGAAAATGTGTAATTTGACAACTTGCTTAATTATACAAAGTATGTTAGGTGTAGAAAAACAATATCATACAATTCACAGTTGGTTCTTGTATATCTGTGATAACCCATCCATAAAAAGCACACATAGTGTATCGTCTGTTGGTGTTCTAGTCCGTTGATTTAATAAGACATGTTCACTTTGTTTTAGATGTGCATGCATTCCATGTTCAGCTTTGTATTTCTATTTTAATACTCCACATTTTCCCGTCAAGAAAAGATCGAGAAAATGATTGAAATCCGTAGAAGCAATAAAGTGGCAATATTTAAAGTATGGTTGAACATCTAAGATTAAGCTGTTTGGAATGATAGCATCAAAAACAAAGTTACAGCCTTTTAAAGTATGTTGTCTGTCAATTAATACCATTCTGTTGATGGCATTTCTGAGTACTACTGCTCTCTCTCGGCTACTCTCTCTCGTTTTTTAGTTATAAGTATAGTTATTGTTAGCGTTTGTTCTCTTGTTTTGCCAACACTTGCTGAGTCTGTGGATTCACAGCTCTTGCCAAAAAACCGGTTGACTTGGTTTATATCTGTTATCCTATGGCAGTAACTTGCCATTGAGGAAGGCATCATTCGTCATCATCATCTTTCATCATCATCATTTGTCGTCCGTTTTTCTTAGTTTTGCGTTTAGTTGTACCGTTATCATCGATGTTAAAAAATCCTGCATTTCTTTTGTGATCAAATGCAGCAAACATCTTTTTTTTCCCAAGTCTTTGCCAGAGCCTTTAAATTCAGTTAGTTGAATGTCAATAGTAAAATTGTCAATATCGCGAACTCAATCAGAGTGTCATCTTGAGCTGTTGAAATGTAATTGTTTGTTTGTTTTGCCTTTGGATCGGTGCTCCATTGAACAGCTTTTTTGCCAGCCAATAAGTGTGACATCGCCCAGGTAATCAGGTGCGTATATATATATCGACATGTGTATGTTTGCATTTTAGATGCATAGCTTTTGTTATGGTGGGCAAGTTCGATGTTTTCTTGTTGTAGATTTCTTGTTTTTCACTGGTAATTCAGCACGAATGTCAATTTCATACATTTTCCCTTTTTTCTGTTTTAAACCAGTTGGAACTCTTTGCTCTCTTATCAATGGTCTTCTGTTAACGAGTGGTTCCGTTGAGATCTGTGTAGCTCTTAATTGCTAACACACTGGCGGTTTACACCATCAGCTGCATTAGTTTTTGTTAATACTAAACTGAGAGGCAAATCACTGCAAAAATCTAGTATATGTTGCCAAAAAATCCTTCAATCACAATTCTCAAAAAAACAAACATTAAATGTTTTGGAAAATCCATAAAATTCTTGAAAAATCCCCAAAACCTTTGTAAAAATCATGGAAAATTAGCAAAAATATTGAAAGAACTCCTAATTCTTGAAAATCCATTACAATGTTTAAGGCCTGGCCTAACGCTTTCAACATTTCATTCAACATTGTTGAACGATGTTGAATGAAAATTTGAATATGTTCAAATTTTGTCCATGTTCAAATTTCGTCCAACATCATTCAACACCATTCCACGTTCAACATCATTCAACAGGGGTGGCCAAACGCTTTCAACATGTTGAATCACAGTTGAATTCAACATTGTTGAACGATGTTGAATGAAATGTTGAAAGCGTTTGGCCAAGGCCTTTACAAATCCATAAAATTGTTGGAAAATCCATAAAATTTCTGGAAAATTCATAATTGTTTTTAGTAAAACTTCTGAAAAATTCCTAAAACAAAAAAAAAGTTTCTAAAAATTCAAAAGGGAAAATTCAAGGATTTTTCGAATGTCCAAAAATCTTGTACATTTTTCAGGAAGTGATTTGTCTCTCATGCTAGGCTACAGCTCTGTTTTCTTATCCATGTTTTGCTTCTTTTTGCTACTGCTATAGCTTAAACATCTGGTTACAATTCGCCTTTTGGTCAAATCACTACCATGATATTGTCGTGATTAAGTTCTGTTTCATGTTATTTGTTTGTCAGTGTCTATTTCCAAAAGAAATGTTTCCATCTTGGGAGCATGGTAACTGGATGAACTTGATATCTCTCAAGAAAGCCAGTGATGGATGTACCACAACATGGCGTTCACCTTGCATTCAATGTTATTAAATTCACAATGCATACGCCTCTTCCTCCTCTCTTCCTCCTCCTCTATCACGTTGTCATTTAGTCTCAGTATAGTTCTGTTTGTCTTTGTTGAAAATTTTGACAGGCCTAATTCTTCAAAAATTTGGCCCTATATATATTATTATTGTTGTTGTTATTGTTGCTGTTGCCGCTGTAGCAGACGCTATGGCAAAATATACCATAACCGTCGTTTATGTCAAAGTCATTTCTGTTCAATGTTTTAAAGTTTATTAAAGTTTTGTGTGTTCAGAAAAAATCATTCCTTCTTTTCAGTTGATTTCTGGAAGTTTAGAAGTTATAAAAACAAAGACTAAAATTAGTAGTAAAAAGTTAGGTGCAGTTTTGATATGAAAAAGCAAACACTAGGTAGTTGACTGCTGAGATATTCAGTAAAAAAATACTAAAGCTTCAAGCAGTGCTGTTCATCAGAGTAAAATGCAAGTATTCCATTTCTGAAATTATATTTTACTCTGAGAAAGACTTGAAACAGTATTTGGTTACTAAAAATCTCAACAGTTCACTACCTAATTTTTGCTTTTCCAAGACTAAAATTCCTTTTTAAGAAGGAATGATCTTGAGAGTGACTTTTTAGTGTTTTTAAAGCATTATCCTGAATAAGAAGTTGACTTACTGGAATAATCAATTGAAAATTAATCTAAAAATAGACTATTAGTTTTCAGGTTTTAAGTTGTTATGTTTTTAGCTGTTTGCTTCGATTTTTTTTAGCAAGTTTGTCATAACCAAATATTTGATTAAAACTCTCTCACTAACACCGTTGAGAAACATGTCAAGTTCTTTGTCAATGTTTGTATGTATTGTCTGTGTTGTCAGAGGTGTTCTTAACCTCTATGTAACTCGGGTCCGAGGGTTCGTCAAGCCCTAAAACCATTTAGCATGGTCTCCCTGCGGATTTCGAGACTAACTGTTAGAGTTAACCCAGAGTTAAATCTTTGGATAGAACGAGTTTGGCTTTCAAACTTGCTTATTGATTTTGGTATCCATGGCATTTTCTGTCAGGATTTCATTTCTTTTCCAGAGAAATCTCTTGAATTCTACATTTTGCAAGCTACCCTTTTCCCAGTTCATCAAAGGTGGTGTGGCTATACCAATTGACATCTGCATCATTTTCTTCCCAAGATTAGCAGATCTTGAAATAGCAGTGGATATACTTGATCAGTATTAATTACAGCAAGGCCTCCCTCACTTCAATATAGACCTAGGGGAGTTTACATCTTTACAATATTTAGACTTTCCCTATCAAAATTGTAATATATCTTCTTCATGGCTTTTTTGGCCATAAGAAAAAAACAAACTGGGTCTAGTTACAGAGGTAATAACAGATTGGGAACCCAGTCGATTTGAATCTAGAGACCAGACCAAAATGCCCTGCAGAATCTTTGTAGATTGACTGTGTTTTGAAACAATGTTGGTGATAACTTTCATAAAACCTGCCATTTAGCACATCACCAACTTCACTCATGCGTATCAAGTCATTTTCAAGTCAGACCGTGTTTACATGAATCAGATTGGTGACATCCTTGCTTGAATCTCAAGTCAATCCAATCCACTGCCATTCGTTTCGATCAGACCAAAGACTTTCAATCTTCGTAAAACGCAAATCTTTGTAAACACAAGAAGGAGAAACAACATGGCAGATTTGACTTGAACACTCAATCCGCTTCATGTAAAACAGGGTTGCGAAAAAGTCCAGCTTTAGTGAAGATCGGTCATTATTTTTTTAACAAACCTGATATTCGCCCTGATAGCATGCGTTTTGCAATAGTGTAAATATTTTCAGAAATAGCAATTCCATACACAAATTCAACTGAAAATTTTCGTATCCATATAAGTTATAAGCATTCAGAACTAGGTAACAAAACAAACACAACAATTTTTAAACTGAAACCATGTAATTTCACAAGTTTGAAGTTTACAATGCCTGTCCGAGTCACAAATGTTTTAAACATACGGTCCACAAACAACTCGACACTTTCTTGTCGATTGTGGAGCAGAATCCTTTTTGGTCGGTCTCTTAAATCATTTCCACTTTGCGTTTGACACAGAGCTCCCATATCACACAAGATAACCGACACTCAAAAAATAGTATTTTTCAAAGATATTCAAGATCAGAATTACTACGGACAGATACTATTGAAAGTATTACTATTTGAAAGTAACCTTTCATAGTTAAGCCTAGTTCTCACTTGTCGTATGAATTGGGGACAGTTCTATCCCCGATTCTTGTGACAGCCATGTTCACACTTGTTGTGACTTGTACGAATCGTAAGAATTGGGGATTTCTCCTGTCTCCGATCGTCTGTGTTTTTCAGTGTTCACACACGTCGTAACTTCTGGGATGCGTTTTCGAAATAGAAATGATTCCAATTCTTGCGACAAGTGAGAACCAGCCATAATGTTCTAAATGTTTTTTTGTGAAAACAAATTTCGAGTGTGATACATTCAAGAAAATGTTTGAGAACTCAGCGTCAAAAGCAAAGTGAATCTGACGGTCGTCAGTGCGTTAAAAATTAGAACCTCTATGAATAGTGGTTCTTGGAAATTTGTTTCTTCTTCTTCTTCTTCTTACTTAATCTTCTTCTTTTGACAGTTGTTTGTTATGTAGATGTTCTTGTTGTCGTATTCTCCAAAGTTTTGGATTATTAACTTTTTTTTTAATGTTTAAACAAAAGCGGGTAAGCTTCGTTATTTTCATCTTCCTGACCTTCATCCTCTTCATTTGTTTGTTCAGATTTCTGCTTCGTTTGTTGTAGCATTGCGTGGTTATCGCTGTCGCATCGGTTGTTAAGTATGGCTCTCTGTGCTGCTGCAACTTCTCACTGTTGCTAATTTGCTGTTGCTGACTTAATTGCCGTTGTTCTTGTATCCATGCAATATGGTGTTGTAGTTTGTTTTTTATCACTGCAAGCAACAACTTATTTGTTGTTGCTAATTTGCTGCTGTGGTTGTTGCTGCTTTGCTGTTGTTGCTAATTTGCTGCTGCTGGTGTTGCTGCTGCTTTGCTGTTGTTTTACTGTCCTTGTACCGAATTTGTTATCGTCTTTGTTCTTATGGCTACAACATCTCATTCGTTGCTGCCAATTTGCTGCATGTTTACTGTTGTTGTTTACTTGCTGTTGTTTACTTGCTGTTGTTGTTTATCTGCTGTTGTTGTTTACTTGCTGTTAGCAACTTGCTGTTGTCGTTCTTGTATCCGATGTGGTGTTGTTGTTTGTTTTTATCACTGCAACAACTTACTTGTTGTTGCTAATTTGCTGCTTTGCTGTTGTTGATTTGATGTTGCTAATTTGCTGTTGCTGGTGCGTTGCTGTTGTTTTACTGTCCTTGTACCGAATTTGTTATCGTCTTTGTTCTTTATGGCGGCAACATCTCATTCGTTGCTGCCGATTTGCGGCTGCTGTTTCTTTGTTCTTGCTGACTTGCTGTTGTTTACTTGCTGTTGTTGTTGAGTTGTTGTCGTTGCCGACTTGCTGTTGAGTTGTTGCTGACTTGCTGGTGTTTAATTGTTGCTGACTTGCTGTTGTTGTGGAGTTGTCGCTGACTTGCTATTGTTGTTTACTTGCTGTTGTTGTTGTTGTTGTTGTTGTTGTTGTTGTTGTTGTTGTTGTTGTTGTTGTTGTTGTTGTTGTTGTTGTTGTTGTTGTTGTTGTTGTTGTTGTTGTTGAGTTGTTGTTGCTGAGTTGCTGTTGTTGCTAATCTGCTGTTGACTTTGTTGTCTGTTGTCGACTTGCTGTTGTTGCTTATTTGCTGTTGTTGTTGATCTTCCATCCTGGGTTTGGTTTAACTTGTGACTTCATTATTGTCAACTTGTTACTGTAACTCCAGGTTTGTTGTGCATTTTATCCGTAACTACGAGTTCAGCATCCCTTGCAGTTACTGGTATACCTGGCCTTTCTTGCATGCGCTCGATACGTTGTTGTTGTTGGTCTATGTATTCGTTTTTGCTCGTGCAACATCCTGGCTTTTTGTGAGTAAAATTACCATTCCTCGTTGCCCAAGACTCGAGTTATGAGTTTCTTCGGCTTCTGTAATGCTGTCGTTGATTTGTATGTCGTTCGCGTCCTGAGGTAAACTTCACTGAGTTTTAACCTCGTTACAACTCGGGTCCGAGGGGTCGTTAAGCCCTAAAGTCACCTGAGTGACTTCCCTGCGGATTGTTCGAGGCATTTGTTCTCTTCAGTAACAAAAGTCAGCCACAGCAGTCAAATGAAATATAAGACAGAGTAAACACTAATTCTGAACCTATCGCATATACAGTGAAAAATGTAAGTTCGAAAATTTTTTGATCAAGGCCTTCACTTTAAATATTCTTTTATGTGCATCTAAATGAGCCTTTCTGGCCTCGTTATAAAGCAAAGGTTCTTTTGAATTACAGACACACAAACGAGGCCAGAAAGGCTTACGAGATGCAGTCGCTTTTATGAAAGTGGTCTGTAGTTGGCATTTACAACTCCTCCATATATAATGTTACTTCTTCCGTGAGATAAGCAAATTAAATGAAAATTTTTGTAATCTCCAAGATCTCCTGAAAGTGATGAATGGCTGTGTTACAATTTTCCATAACTCACTTCGTTCTCAAACTCTTGAAATTTGTTTGATATCGAAACAAGAACTATATGACGTAAGGTTATGCGCAGATCATTGTAAGTTTAACGATTAAACACAGCAGTAAATGAAAACCAGCTTAATTATATTGTTACGACTGAAAGTAAAACAAACAAAAACAAAAGGCATAAAACAATAAAAAAGCCAAAATAAATAAAACTAAATAAAAACCAACAAAAAACAAGAAGCATCAAACAAGAGATTTCTTTGTAATGAACGTAATGGCAAAGCATGCATTACTTTATAACAAAAAAAAAATAGACCGTAAAGTTAACATACAGCACTTGGGAAACTGGCAAAGCACTTCTCGTTCTCTCTTGTACCGTTATTTAACGCTTTAATGATTCGCTAGAGGCGAGGTGAATATCGATGGCTAATAACCGAAACGAACTCACCGATATTCACTGAGCCTGAGGCGAATAATTGTTTTAGTATAAATACACATTTTTGTACTTTTAGGAACAGCATTTTCTTTAAAATTGTTAATTTCCTCTTCTGTCACATTGACAAATCGGATGGCGGCCATTTTGAATAAACGTTACATATATACCGTGATTATCGGGAATTAATCCGAAATAGCTCGACCAATCAGCGCGATTAATTTTCTATAATCACCTGTGTATTCATACTAAAACTAGATAATCGCACGCAACAGTTTTTATTTTAAATGAATACAAAAACAAATTCAAAAACTAGAGAATGGTTATGTGTACTTGACAATGAACAAACAGACATTTTTGTGGAAAATGTGTAATTTGACAACTTGCTTAATTATACAAAGTATGTTAGGTGTAGAAAAACAATATTATACAATTCACAGTTGGTTCTTGTATCTGTGATAACCCAACCATAAAAAAGCACACATGGTGTATCGTCTGTTGGTGTTCTAGTCCGTTGATTTAATAAGACATGTTCACTTTGTTTTGGATGTGCATGCATTCCATGTTCAGCTTTGTACGTCTATTTTAATACTCCACGTTTTCAAGTCACGAAAAGATCGAGAAAATGATTGAAATCTGTAGAAGCAATAAAGTGGCAATATTCAAAGTATGGTTGAACATCTAAGATTATGCTCTTTGAAATACAAGCATCAAAAACAAAGTTACAGCCTTTTAAAGTACGTTGTCTGTCAATTAATACCATTCTGTTGATGGCTTTTCTGACTACTGCTCTCTCTCGGCTACTCTCTCTCGTTTTTTAGTTATAAGTATAGTTATTGTTAGCGTTTGTTCTCTTGTTTTGCCAACACTTGCCGAGTCTGTGGATTCACAGTTCTTGCCAAAAACCGGTTGGCTTGGTTTATATCTGTTATCCTACCATCATCATCTTTTATCATCATCATCATCATTTGTCGTCCGTTTTTCTTAGTTTTGTGTTTAGTTGTACCGTTATCATCGATGTTCAAAAAACCTGCATTTCTTTTGTGATCAAATGCAGCAAACATCTTTTTTTTCCCAAGTCTTTGCCAGAGCCTTTAAATTCAGTTAGTTGAATGTCAATAGTAAAATTGTCAATATCGCGAACTCAATCAGAGTGTCATCTTGAGCTGTTGAAATGTAATTGTTTGTTTGTTTTGCCTTTGGATCGGTGCTCCATTGAACAGCTTTTTTGCCAGCCAATAAGTGTGACATCGCCCAGGTAATCAGGTGGGTATATATATATATCGACATGTGTATGTTTGCATTTTAGATGCATAGCTTTTGTTATGGTGGGCAAGTTCGATGTTTTCTTGTTGTTGTAGATTTCTTGTTTTTCACTGGTAATTCAGCACGAATGTCAATTTCATACATTTTCCCTTTTTTCTGTTTTCAACTAGTTGCAACTCTTTGCTCTCTTGTCAATGGTCTTCTGTTAACGAGCGGTTCCGTTGAGATCTGTGTAGCTCTTAATTGCTAACACATTGGCGGTTTCCACCATCAGCTGCATTGGTTTTTGTTAATACTAAACTGAGAGGCAAATCACTTCAAAAATCTAGTATATGTTGCCAAAAAATCCTTCAATCACAATTCTCAAAAAACAAACATTAAATTTTTTGGAAAATCCATAAAATTCTTGAAAAATCCCCCCAACCTTTGTAAAAATCATGAAAAATTAGCAAAAATATTGAAAGAACTCCTAATTCTTGAAAATCCATTACAATGTTTAAGGCCTGGCCAAACACTTTCAACATTTCATTCAACATCGTTCAACATTGTTGAACGATGTTGAATGAAAATTTGAATATGTTCAAATTTCGTCCATGTTCAAATTTCGTCCAACTGATATCATTCAACACCATTTCAATATGTTGAATCACAGTTGAATTCAACATTGTTGAACGATGTTGAATGAAATGTTGAAAGCGTTTGGCCAAGGCCTTTACAAATCCATAAAATTGTTGGAAAATCCATAAAATTTCTGGAAAATTCATAATTGTTTTTAGTAAAACTTCTGAAAAATTCCTAAAACAAAAAAAAAGTTTCTAAAAATTCAAAAGGGAAAATTCAAGGATTTTTCGAATGTCCAAAAATCTTGTACATTTTTCAGGAAGTGATTTGTCTCTCATGGTAGGCTACAGCTCTGTTTTCTTATCCATGTTTTGCTTCTTTTTGCTACTGCTACAGCTTAAACATCTGGTTGCAATTCGCCTTTTGGTCAAATCACTACCATGATATTGTTGTGATTAAGTTCTGTTTCATGTTATTTGTTTGTCAGTGTCTATTTCCAAAAGAAATGTTTCCATCTTGGGAGCATGGTAACTGGATCAACTTGATATCTCTCAAGAAAGCCAGTGATGGATGTACCACAACATGGCGTAAACCATGCATTCAATGTTATTAAATTCACAATGCATACGCCTCTTCCTCCTCTTTCTTCCTCCTCCTCTATTACGTTGTCATTTAGTCTCAGTATAGTTCTGTTTGTCTTTGTTGAAAATCTTGACAGGCCTAATTCTTCAAAAATCTGGCCCTATATATTATTATTGTTGTTGCTATTGTTGTTGCTGCTGCTGTAGCAGACACTATGGCAAAATATACCATAACCGTCGTCTACGTCAAAGTCATTTTCGTTTCTGTTCAATGTTTTAAAGTTTATTAAAGTTTCGTATGTGTTCAGAAAAAATCATTCCTTCTTTTCAGTTGATTTCTGGAAGTTTAAAAGTTATAAAAACAAAGACTAAAATTAGTAGTAAAAAGTTAGGTGCAGTTTTGATATGAAAAAGCAAACACTAGGTAGTTGACTGCTGAGATATTCAGTAAAAAAATACTAAAGTTTCAAGCAGTGCTGTTCATCAGAGTAAAATGCAAGTATTCCATTTCTGAAATTATATTTTACTCTGAGAAAGACTTGAAACATTAGTATTTGGTTACTAAAAATCTCAACAGTTCACTGCCTAATTTTTGCTTTTCCAAGACTAAAATTCCTTTTTAAGCTTTGTTCTGGTTCGAGATAATTGAAGGAATGATTTTAAGAGTGACTTTTTAGTATTTTTAAAGCATTATCCTGAATAAGAAGTTGACTTACTGGAATAATCAATTAAAAATTAATCTAGAAATAGACTATTAGTTTTCAGGTTTTAAGTTGTTATGTTTTTAGCTGTTTGCTTCGATTTTTTTAGCAAGTTTGTCATAACCAAAGATTTGATTAAAACTCTATCACTAACACCGTTGAGAAATATGTCAAGTTCTTTGTCAATGTCTGTATGTATTGTCTGTGTTGTCAGAGGTGTTCTTAACCTCTATGCAACTCGGGTCCGAGGGGTTGTCAAGCCCTAAAACCATTTAGTTTGGTTTCCCTGCGGATTTCGAGACTAACTGTTAGAGTTTACCAAGAATTAAATCTTTGGATAGAACGAGTTTGACTTTCAAACTTGTTTATTGATTTTGGTATCCATGGCATTTTCTGTAAGGATTTCATTTCTTTTCCAGAGAAATCTTTTGAATTCTACATTTTGCAAGCTACCCTTTTCCCAGTTCATCAAAGGTGGTGTGGCTATACCAATTGACATCTGCAACATTTTCTTCACCTAATTCATTCCCCTCAGCTGCCATCTGGCCCAAGATTATCAGATCTTGAAATAGCAGTGGATATACTTGATCAGTATTAATTACCAAGGCCTCCCTCACTCCAATATAGACCTAGGGGAGTTTACATATTTACAATATTTAGACTTTCCCTATCAAAATTGTAATATATCTTCTTCATGGCTTTTTTTGCCTTTTGACCATAAGAAAAGAAACTGGGTCTAGTTACCAGAGGTGATAACAGATTGGGAACCCAGTCGATTTGAATCTAGCGACCAGACCAAAATGCCCTGCAGAATTTTTGTAGATTGACTGTGTTTTGAAACAATGTTGGTGAGAACTTTCATAAAACCTGCCATTTAGCACATCACCAACTTCACTCATGCGTATCAAGTCATTTTCAAGTCAGACCGTGTTTACATGAATCAGATTGGTGACATTCAAGTCGATCCTTGCTTGAATCCCAAGTCAATCCAATCCACTGCCATTCGTTTCGGTCAGACCAAAGACTTTCAATCTTCTTCATGTAAACACAACAAGGAGAAACATGGCAGATTTGACTTGAACACTCAATCCGCTTCATGTAAACAGGGGTGCGAAAAAGTCCAGCTTTAGTGAAGATCGGCCATTTTTTAACAAACCTGATATTCGGCCTGATAGCATGCGTTTTGCAGTAGTGTAAACATTTTCAGAAATAGCAATTCCATACACAAATTCAACTGAAAATTTTCGTATCCATATAAGTTATAAGCATTCAGAACTGGGTAACTTAAAAAACACAACAACTTTTAAACTGAAACCATGTAATTTCACAACTTTAAAGTTTACGATGCCTGTCCGAGTTACAAATGTTGAAAACATACGGTCCACAAACAACTCGACACTTTCTTGTCGATTGTGGAGCAGAATCCTTTTTGGTCGGTCTGTTAAATCATTTCCACTTTGCGTTTCACACAGAGCTCCCATATCACACAAGATAACCGACACTCAAAAAATAGTATTTTTCAAAGATATTCAAGATCAGAATTAATACGGACAGATACTATTGTCTGTATTGAAAGTATTACTATTTGAAAGTAACCTTTCATAGTTAAGCCTAGTTCTCCCTTGTCGTATGAATCGGGGACAGTTCTATCCCCGATTCTTACGACAGCCATGTTCACACTTGTTGTGACTTGTACGAAACGTAAGAATTGGGGATTTCTCCTGTCTCCGATCGTCTGTGTTTTTCAGTGTTCACACATGTCGTAACTTCTGGGATGCGTTTTCGAAATAGAAATGATTCCGATTCTTGCAACAAGTGAGAACCAGCCTTTTTGTTCTAAATGTTTCTTTGTGAAAACAAATTTCGAGTGTGATACATTCAAGAAAATGTTTGAGAACTCAGCATCAAAAGCAAAGTGAATCTGTCCGTCGTCAGTGCGTTAAAAATTAGAACCTCTATGAATAGTGGCTCTTGGAAATTTATTTCTTCTTCTTCTTGCTTGCTTGCTTCTTCTTCTTCTTTTGACAGTTGTTTGTTATGTAGACGTTCTTGTTGTCGTATTCTCCAAAGTTTTGGATTATTAACTTTTTTTTAAAAATGTTAAACAAAAGCGGGTAAGCTTCGTTATTTTCATCTTCCTGACCTTCATCCTCTTCATTTGTTTGTTCAGATTTCTGCTCCGTTTGTAGTAGCATTAGTGCATGAGCCAGGACCCCATAAAAGGCGTATTGGTACCACTCAGGGGGACAAAGGCTAATACCCCTCAATATAAAGATCAATATCCCTAGTTTATATTTTCGGTTGATAGCAGTGTGTATCTCACAGCGTTAAGGTATAAGAGCACTGTTCACGTACCCCTCCTCTGTGGGCCACAGAAATTATTGCGTGGCATCGTTTTGGACTTATTTGTTCCATAAAATTAGTTTGAACGCTTGAAATATTAGATAAACATGACAAAATAAAACTGTTATATCTGGCATACCCTCAAATCACTTATAGCCATGCATAAAATGTCAATTGTAGCAATCACGTGATCAGTCACACGATTTAAACGTCTGTAATATTACAATAAGAGCTGACAAACATTTTACCCTCGAAAAATTCATTATTTATTGTGAATATTTCGTCTCTCAACTTCAGCTTAATACGTTAGTTAAACAATATAACAAAATATTTATCTAGTTTCATTGTCATAGATCGCTTTTATACTATTCTCTCAAACTCGGGCCCAGTCCCTTTTAAGAAATACTATTAACATCGTGCTCTGGGTATACATATTTTCATTAGTTTAACCAAAATCTATCATGTCATGATAAACGTTGACGACATATCCCTAGGTATTAAATAGTAGACATAAACACTATGAAACTCATATTAATCCGGTATACGTAGGCTACGTTGGCAACGTGCAGCCAACGTCTTGCTTACGTAATGTCGCTAATCGTTTTCTTCTGCCTCGTCGTCGTCTGCCTCGTCTTCACTATCTAATTCTTCCATGTTAACGTCATCTTCAGTTTGCTACTGGTTAACGCAGTCCTTCAATGTGCAGATATCTGTACATTTCAAACCATTAACTAAACACACACAGGTAGGAAGGCTACAGGATCTTTTGCATTTACATGCCAGAAGTGCCAGAACAGTGTCTGGGGCAGGTCTTCCATCCATCCAGTCAACAACGAGACTTTCGTTTTCCAACTTCCAGCCCATGCCAACAGGACTTGGGATTGCTGGGTTTCGCTCTAGGCTTCGTTTCCAAATACAAGCTTGATACTTAGTGCGCAAAACATGTTTCTTGAGACAGTCCTGACATGGGGGTAGTTGATGGGATTCTATCTCTCCGTTTTTTGCACAGAACAGGTTGTACCTCGCATCGTTCACATTACTTGTGTTTGCTCCAGGCGTATACAGTGCACAGGTGATCTTTTCTATCTGAACAAAGAGCTCAGCTGGTAGATCCCATGTCTGGCCCAGCATGCTAAATGCTCTCCTAGCATGCTCGTCGGCTTTCGCCATCTTCAAGGCTTTGATTTTACCTTTGCCAGCAAACGCACTCACCGTGTCACATCCTGTAAATGAATGCAGTCCGATAATAGCTCTGCACAGACTTTGTCCGAGAGCTGTTGCGATCTTGTCGATATCTATCAGCTTCGTTCGCGTTTGAGAACCACATTTCTGGAAAAGGCTGGCATCAATGGAGTTTGAGAAAGCAGTTAGTAATATGAAAACATCGGTGTCCTCAGAATTGATGACAACTGCTTCATATCCTTCTTGTGAAGCATGCGGAGCATGAAGCAAGAGTCGAGTGTCGGCCTCTTCCTGGCAGCTAGATAACTCGGGTACTTCCACGCTGTCTTCTTCTGTAATCTTCCAGCAGCGATTATCACATGTGGCGTACATGACCTTTCCATGAAGTCTTTCGGTGTACTGCCGATTTTTCCACTCCGTAACCAAAAATCGTATCAGGTTGGTCTTGTTGTTTAATTGACTAAGAAACTTTCTCCACTGCCGTATAAGTTGTGAAGCGGTTATATTTGCGAATTGGACTCCTTGTTCTTCTCCACGGATGGTTCTTTCTGCATTCTTGATGGAGTTCTCTCTATACACATCAAACACCACATCTATTCGGCTACTTTGTGAGCCCGCGTGGAGAACCATGGATAGAAGGGAAGATGCGACATGCCCAAATGTTGTTTGGTTGCTGCCAACATTCAACTTTTGTACAAGACTCATTCCATCTACTATAGTTGCTGAATTTGGTGGTATCCTGTCCGCCAGCTGGACATCTTTCTGAAGATACGTGGCCAAAGCTGCCTTGTTTGTCTTCCTGGGGAACCCTTCTGGTGTGGCCAATGACCAAGGCAAAGGACCCAGACTATAGTGCAGTAATTCTCTCACCTCAATCTTCCGACTTTGACCAATGATCATCATTCTGCCAAAGAGACTTCTGTCAGCTTTTAGAATAGTGCTTCTCCCTTGGATGCTGATCGTTTTCTTTTTCGTGAGCGATGAAAACGTTTTAAGTTTCTTCTGTGTTAGTGGGTCATGAAACTTTGCCTTCGGCGGATTATTTGTCAGCCTTTCCTCCTTGAATTGCTGGTACGCCTTCTCACCAACATCGTAAGCTTGCATCAAATCGTGCGATACCTCTGCAGGAGCTTCTTTCGCTGTTGATATACTGATCAGATCTTGTCTTTCGGAAAATGGGTTATTCCAGCTTTGAATAAGATTCTCAACGATTACTACGGCCTTCTCATCCTTAATGATCGTTGATGTTTGCAACTCATCATGATGAAAAGAGGGTCGCCTCACTTGAACAATATCTCTCAGCTGACCTAGAAAAGAACACCTGGAAAGATTTTGAAAGTTACTGGTAAGATCAAGGTATATAAAGAAGACAAATATACTTATATTATAGACAGTTTATTTCTATTTTATTGCACTCTATTTCTGCTGTAAAGGTCTTTATGAATTTTTATAAGATTGTGCATAATAATAAAACACCTGTATTCAGCCGTCATGTAGAATCTGTTTACAGCGCCTGTCTTCAAGCTGAACTTAGTCACGCCTCCGGTCGTTTTAGTGTCTTTATTGACTGTAACCTCTGTTGTTTGGTCAACTGGTAAACGGCCAAAGGGATTTTTCTTTCCTAGTTGAACAGAGAAGTGTCCATTCATGAACTCGCGATGCACATCAGGGTGGTCGGTAGGCAGATTCATCATTTGTGCATAGTACACTGGTAGGTACCTTGCATAGTTGACCTTATCATAAGCGAAGCACCAGGGGATCATCTGACGAACAGCATGAAGATGAAGCTGCCAGTTACCTTCTCGGGACGCTCGGATCAGTCCTAGAAGCACATCTTCAACGACTTGGATATAAGACATCCAGAATGCAGACAAATCACCATTCTCATAGCGGAGGTAAAGTATAAACTGATTCCATAAGTCATGCACATCTGCCAAAGTTTCACTTTGCATCATCGCGTCGTGCTGTGCCGGAGTAAACCTATCAGCCATCTCGTTGACACTATCTTGTACTGTACGCACACTCGCTATCTTGTTAGGATGAATACTCGTTACCCAGGAAAGGAATTGCTGCCATACCAGACGCATCAGAGCTTCGTATATGCACTTATGGACTCTGACGGCTCGGTTGTGCATTTTACCATCAAGAACGCTTGATACAGATCCTTCAGCAATTATTCCCGACTCAATGCAAATATCACGCAAACCAGCATCTTGAAAACGTTTTCCAATGATGGAAAGTATGTTGCAGATAGTATGGAATGCCCCTAATCTTAGAAGAACAGATCCATAATCATCTTGATTCTTCCAGGCGACTTCTGCTGCTTTTGCATACAATGCTTGATCCATGACAACCACGATCTTCTTGAGATTAAGCGTCTTCCTGATTTCTTCGGACTGACGCAATATTTCGTTAACGGTGCTTAGGTGAGTTGCAGGAGCATTGATCGTTGGCAGGTAACCCACCACGTCTTGCGTAACAGGCTCTTGGATACGCGCCTTAATATTAAAGCCAGTCCAGCCTGGAATTTGCTGCTTGTCGGTGTTACAGTCAGCCTTACGCGCAAGCAACCAAATGAGATTCTTCCTTGCTGCCATCTTTGCTTCCTGTTGCTGTTGACCATCATTATCTATAACTGCCAGTGGCGGGGGGCCCACTCGTTCTCCTGATATGTATGTTTGGAGCGGTCGGACTTCCTGTGTGATGCTTCTCTGTTTACGCTTTGGAATTACAGGAAGCGCGGCTTGGGGGAGGTGTGGACCATACACCCTTGGCTGGATTGCTATCCCATTTACCCGATGGGTCGTTCCTTCGCCAGTTAGAGTTTCTTCTAATCGGTCAATGTTGTCCCATGCTAAGTTCGTAAACACGTTAGGTTTAATAGCTTCTGGAAGAATCGGGCTTTGATTTAAGTTGGACGCCATTTTTTGCAAACACAAAGCTGTATCGTTTTCTTCTAACTGAGAATAAGACACACCATGGCCAAATCTATTCAGCATCTGAATGAGCTCTACATTTCCTGTAAGGGTTTTGACACCATATGCCAAAAGAATTTGTTTCGGTGGTTTTGTCCGGCCAGATGTCGTTGCGTAGATGATATCCTGGCTGAATGACTTCACCAGAGTCTCAAGTCGTTGAGAGGAGCTATTGATTCCAGGGTCGCCTGCTAGTACTCCTTTAAGGAACCGGTTTAGGCAATCAGGTACTTGGAAGTGGTCTGCAGTTAAATCAGATGGATGGATAGGCCAGGATGAGTTCCATTTCGCATCCAATACAGATCTTCGGATATACAAGGCACACTGATCAACCACACTTTGCATGTCATTGGTCTTTAGCTTCACGGTCTCAATTTCATTCTCCAAAGCCACTTTGCTTTGGACTGTTTCTCTAAGACTGAGGTTGGCTGCCATTACCAAAAGTTTTCCTTTATCGTTCTGAAAGATCTCCAAGGTGGATCCAAACTCTGCTTCTATTTTCCTCCTTATGTGTTTTTTTGAGGACTCCTTTAGCTTTCCTTCTCGTTTTGACTGAACAGATAACTCTAACTCTTTTGCCAGGTCGGTCATCGAAACAACTTTCTGCTTATCTAACACCACTGCTCTGATATACTCGAACAGATCGCTAAAGGCATCATACTCAGCATCCATCTCTTCATCAAAACTTGCACTTGCTTGTGAGGTTTTTGTAGGCCGTGTGTATTCCCAGTAACATGATCTGTGGTAATGCGCCTGAGCAGCAACAATGTCCCTGCTGGTAACTGCCAAAATCTTTTCATCGCATTTTTTGACTGCTGTATCTCGCAACGTCTTGTCAACCCTTAGCGGTGCAGCTTTTACAAGCTTTTCCCGTGAATTTAGAGACCGTACATACTTGTCTTTACTGCAGAAGATACATTTCTCAACACAATTACTTGAAGATGTGTTTCTTTTCTTTGGGCGAGCTACTTCATCCTCATTATTATTTTCCTTTACACCTCCAGTGACTTGCCTTAGCGATTGTAAATCCCTTTTTAAAGTGAACCTGCTTCTGCACTGCCGGTGATATGCTATGGATGGGACCTCGTTTTCATTTAGAGTCTTTGCTAGTTCAAGGACTGGCTCAAAATTTCGTACTTTAGCAGCTTCGAATAAAGTTAACCATGACTCGTAACTTCGGGGGCTTATAAGCCGGTCATCTTGGTCAATCTTTACAGCCTTATTGTGTATAATACAAAAGCTATCCATACCTGGCTGGTGATCATTGTAAATATCTATATTTTTGGGAAAAGGAAAAAACACATTTATTTTTACTAGATGGTACTGTTAACTATTGGTGTCGTGCGTATATATTGCAAGTTTGGCCACTGTATTTTAGCTTAGTATATGAGTTTTTTAAGAAAATAGTATCTTAAGTACTTTGGGAGCAGTTTTAGATAGCCTCTGTAGCAATGTTTTGAATAGTCAATCAAAAAATTCTAGCAAATACACCGAAATTAGACAAACATGTGATTCGGCCGCCATATTGAAAACATACAGTCATTCTAAAGACGTATTTTCGACTGAAAACGTTTATATTTATCAATTATATGTTTAAAAAAGTTACGGAAAGTGTTCATTCACCTTTCATATTGACTAATATTGTCTGATAACAGAAGTTCAACAAACATTTAATAAAAAAATCTATCTTACCTCAAGAAAATCAAAAACAAACACTTCACAGTCGCCATGTTGGTCAGCGGTAAATACTGACGGCTCAAGCTTGCTAAAATACAGTTTGAAAACTGTTTGTATAAAATATTGCAAGATCATCATTTTTCTTAATCAATTTCATATGGTTAAAATGATGTAAATTAAAGTAAACGTTTGAAGAAAGTTTTAAAGTTTTAATTGGCGGTTTATGCCAATTTTCTACCTACCACTCCTGGACTCCCCCCCCCCCCCTAAAATAGATGAAATGCTGTGCAATATCAATTGCTATCACATATAATCTTTACCCGCAGGTAAAAATCTCTCTAAAAAAGTATACCTTCCTTTGTCCCCCTGCGTGGTACCGACAACCATACCTGGCTCATGCACTACATTGCGTGGTTCTCGCAGTCGCATCGGTTGTTAAATATGGTTCTCTGTGCTGCTGCAACTTCTCACTGTTGCTAATTTGCTGTTGCTGACTTAATTGCTGTCGTCGTCGTTCTTGTATCCAATATGGTGTTGTAATTTGTTTTTTATCACTGCATGCATGCATGCAACAACTTATTTGTTGTTGCTAATTTGCTGCTGTGGTTGTTGCTGCTTTGCTGTTGTTGCTAATTTGCTGCTGCTTTGCTGTTGTTTTACTGTCCTTGTACCGAATTTGTTATCGTCTTTGTTCTTTATGGCGGCAACATCTCATTCCTTGCTGCCGATTTGCGGTTGCTGTTTGTTTGTTCTTGCTGTTGTTGTTTACTTGCTGTTGTTGTTGCTGACTTGCTGTTGTTGTTGTTGTTGTTGTTGTTGTTGTTGTTGTTGTTGTTGTTGTTGTTGTTGTTGTTGTTGTTGTTGTTGTTGTTGAGTTGTTGTTGCTGACTTGCTGTTGTTCCTAATTTGCTGTTGATTTTGTTGTCTGTTGTCGACTTGCTGTTGTTGCTTATTTGCTGTTGTTGTTGATCTTCCATCCTGGGTTTGGTTTAACTTGTGACTTCATTATTGTCAACTTGTTACTGTAACTCCAGGTTTGTTGTGCATTTTATCCGGAACTACGATTTCAGACCTGGCCTTTCTTGCATGTGCTCGATACGTTGTTGTTGTCTATGTATTCGTTTTTGCTCGTGCAACATCCTGGCTTTTTGTGAGTAAAAATTACCATTCCTCGTTGCCCAAGACGACTCATAAGTTCCGTCGGCTTCTGTAATACTGTCGTTGATTTGTATGTCGTTCGTGTCCTGAGGTAAACTTCACTGAGTTTTAACCTCGTTACAACTCGGGTCCGAGGGGTCGTTAAGCCCTAAAGTCACCCGAGTGACTTCCCTGCGGATTGTTCGAGGTATTTGTTCTCTTCAGTGACAAAAGTCAGCCACAGCAGTCAAATAAAATATAAGACAGAGTAAACACTAATTCTGAACCTATCGGAATACAGTGAAAAATGTGAGTTGGAATATTTTTTGAATAGACCACTTTCATAAAGGCCTTCACTTTAAATATTCTTTTATGTGCATCTAAATGAGCCTTTCTGGCCTCGTTATAAAGCAAAGGTTCTTTTGAATTACAGACACACAAACGAGGCCAGGGTCTCCTGAAAGTTATGAATGGCTGTTACAGTTTTCCATAGCTCACTTCGTTCTCAAACTCTTGAGATTTGTTTGATATGGAAATAAGAACTATATGACGTAAGGTTATGCGCAGATCATTGCAAGTTTAACGATTAAACACAGCAGTAAATGAAAACCAGGTTAATTATATTGTTACGACTGAAAGTAAAACAAACAAAAACAAAAGGCATAAAACAAAAAAAAAATCCAAAAACTAAATAAAAACAACAAACAAACAAAAAACAAGAAGTATCTAACAAGAGATTTCTTTGTAACGAACGTAATGGCAAAGCATACATTCCTTTATAACAAAAAAATAGACGCTAAAGTTAACATACACAGCACTTGAGAAACTGGTGAAGTATTTCTCGTTCTCTCTTGCACCGTTATTTAACAATTATTCGCCAGAGGCGAGGTGAATATCGATGGCTAATAACCGAAACGAACTCACCGATATTCAATGAGCCTGAGGCGAATAATTGTTTTAGTATAAGTACACATTTTTGTACTTTTAGGAACAGCATTTTCTTTAAAATTGTTAATTTCCTCTTCTGTCACATTGACAAATCGGATGGCATTTTGAATAAACGTTATATATATATACCATGATTATCGGGAATTAATCCGAAATAGCTCGACCAATCAGCGCGATCAATTTTCTATAATCACCTGTGTATTCATACTAAAACTAGATAATCGCACGCAACAGTTTCTATTTTAAATAAATAAAAACAAGTTCAAAAACTAGAGAATGGTTATGTGTACTTGACAATGAACAAACAGACATTTTTCTGGAAAATTTGTAATTTGACAACTTGCTTAATTATACAAAGTATGTTAGGTGTAGAAAAACAATATCATACAATTCACAGTTGGTTCTTGTATCTGTGATAACCCAACCATAAAAAAGCACACATGGTGTATCGTCTGTTGGTGTTCTAGTCCGTTGATTTAATAAGACATGTTCACTTTGTTTTAGATGTGTATGCATTCCATGTTCAGCTTTGTACTTCTATTTTAATACTCCACGTTTTCAAGTCACGAAAAGATAGAGAAAATGATTGAAATCTGTAGAAGCAATAAAGTGGCAATATTCAAAGTATGGTTGAACATCTAAGATTATGCTCTTTGAAAGGCAAGCATCAAAAACAAAGTTACAGCCTTTTAAAGTATGTTGTCTGTCAATTAATACCATTCTGTTGATGGCTTTTCTGACTACTGCTCTCTCTCGGCTACTCCCTCTCGTTTTTTAGTTATAAGTATAGTTATTGTTAGCGTTTGTTCTCTTGTTTTGCCAACACTTGCCGAGTCTGTGGATTCACAGTTCTTGCCAAAAACCGGTTGGCTTGGTTTATATCTGTTATCCTATGGCAGTAACTTGCCATTGAGGAAGGTATTACCATCATCATCTTTTATCATCATCATCATCATTTGTCGTCCGTTTTTCTTAGTTTTGTGTTTAGTTGTACCGTTATCATCGATGTTCAAAAAACCTGCATTTCTTTTGTGATCAAATGCAGCAAACATCTTTTTTTTCCCAAGTCTTTGCCAGAGCCTTTAAATTCAGTTAGTTGAATGTCAATAGTAAAATTGTTAATATCGCAAACTCAATCAGAGTGTCATCTTGAGCTGTTGAAATGTAATTGTTTGTTTGTTTTGCCTTTGGATTGGTGCTCCATTGAACAGCTTTTTTGCCAGCCAATAAGTGTGACATCGCCCAGGTAATCAGGTGGGTATATATATATATCGACATGTGTATGTTTGCATTTTAGATGCATAGCTTTTGTTATGGTGGACAAGTTCGATGTTTTCTTGTTGTTGTAGATTTCTTGTTTTTCACTGGTAATTCAGCACGAATGTCAATTTCATAAATTTTCCCTTTTTTCTGTTTTCAACTAGTTGGAACTCTTTGCTCTCTTGTCAATGGTCTTCTGTTAACGAGCGGTTCCGTTGAGATCTGTGTAGCTCTTAATTGCTAACACATTGGCGGTTTCCACCATCAGCTGCATTGGTTTTTGTTAATACTAAACTGAGAGGCAAATCACTTCAAAAATCTAGTATATGTTGCCAAAAGATCCTTCAATCACAATTCTCAAAAAACAAACATTAAATTTTTTGGAAAATCCATAAAATTCTTGAAAAATCCCCCAAACCTTTGTAAAAATCATGGAAAATTAGCAAAAATATTGAAAGAACTCCTAATTCTTGAAAATCCATTACAATGTTTAAGGCCTGGCCAAACACTTTTAACATTTCATTCAACATCGTTCAACATTGTTGAACGATGTTGAATGAAAATTTGAATATGTTCAAATTTCGTCCATGTTCAAATTTCGTCCAACTGATATCATTCAACACCATTCAACTTCAACATCATTCAACAGGGGTGGCCAAACGCTTTCAACATGTTGAATCACAGTTGAATTCAACATTGTTGAACGATGTTGAATGAAATGTTGAAAGCGTTTGCCAAGGCCTTTACAAATTCATAAATTTGTTGGAAAATCCATAAAATTTCTGGAAAATTCATAATTGTTTTTAGTAAAACTTCTGAAAAATTCCTAAAACAAAAAAAAGTTTCTAAAAATTCAAAAGGGAAAATTCAAGGATTTTTCGAATGTCCAAAAATCTTGTACATTTTTCAGGAAGTGATTTGTCTCTCATGCTAGGCTACAGCTCTGTTTTCTTATCCATGGTTTTGCTTCTTTTTGCTACTGCTACAGCTTAAACATCTGGTTGCAATTCACCTTTTGGTCAAATAACACTACCACGATATTGTTGTGATTCAGTTCTGTTTGATGTTAGTTTGTCAATGTCTATTTCCAAAAGAAATGTTTCCATCTTGGGAGCATTTATTGGTAACTGAATTGGATCAACTTGATCTCTCTCAAGAAAGCCAGTGATAGATGTACCACAACATGGCGTACACACCTTGCATTCAATGTTATTAAACTCACAATGCATACGCTTTCTCCTCCTCTTTCTTCCTCCTCCTCTTTTATGTCGTCATTTAGTCTCAGTATAGTTTTGTTCGTGTTCGTTGAAAATTTTGACAGGCCTAATTCTTCAAAAAGCTGGCCCTATATATTATTGTTGTTGTTGTTGCTGCTGTAGCAGACACTATGCAAAATATGCCATAACCGTCGTCTATGTCAAAGTCATTGTCGTTTCTGTTCAATGTTTTAAAGTTTATTAAAGTTTTGTGTGTGTTAAGAAAAAATCATTCCTTCTTTTCAGTTGATTTCTGGAAGTTTAAAAGTTATAAAAACAAAGACTAAAATTAGTAGTAAAAAGTTAGGTGCAGTTTTGATATGAAAAAGCAAACACTAGGTAGTGGACTGCTGAGATATTCAGTAAAAAAATACTAAAGTTTCAAGCAGTGCTGTTCATCAGAGTAAAATGCAAGTATTCCATTTCTGAAATTATATTTTACTCTGAGAAAGACTTGAAACATTAGTATTTGGTTACTAAAAATCTCAACAGTTCACTACCTAATTTTTGCTTTTCCAAGACTAAAATTCCTTTTTAAACTTTGTTCTGGTTCGAGATAATTGAAGGAAAGATTTTAAGACTGACTTTTTAGTGTTTTTTAAGCATTATCCTGAATAAGAAGTTGACTTACTGGAATAATCAATTAAAAATTAATCTAGAAATAGACTATTAGTTTTCAGGTTTTAAGTTGTTATGTTTTTAGCTGTTTGCTTCGATTTTTTTAGCAAGTTTGTCATAACCAAAGATTTCATTAAAACTCTCTCACTAACACCGTTGAGAAACATGTCAAGTTCTTTGTCAATGTCTGTATGTATTGTCTGTGTTGTCAGAGGTGTTCTTAACCTCTATGTAACTCGGGTCCGAGGGGTCGTCAAGCCCTAAAACCATTTAGTATGGTTTCCCTGCGGGTTTCGAGACTAACTGTTAGAGTTAACCCAGAGTTAAATATTTGGATAGAACGAGTTTGGCTGTCAAACTTGCTTATTGATTTTGGTATCCATGGCATTTTCTGTCAGGATTTCATTTCTTTTCCAGAGAAATCTTTTGAATTCTACATTTTGCAAGCTACCCTTTTCCCAGTTCATCAAAGGTGGTGTGGCTATACCAATTGACATCTGCAACATTTTCTTCACCTAATTCATTCACCTCAGCTGCTATCTGGCCCGAGATTATCAGATCTTGAAATAGCAGTGGATGTACTTGATCAGTATTAATTACCAAGGCCTCCCTCACTCCAATATAGACATAGGGGAGTTTACGTATTTACAATATTTAGACTTTCCCTATCAAAATTGTAATATATCTTCGTCATGGCTTTTTTTGCCTTTTGACCATAAGAAAAAAAAACTGGGTCTAGTTACCAGAGGTAATAACAGATTGGGAACCCAGTCGATTTGAATCTAGAGACCAAACCAAAATGCCCTGCAGAATTTTTGTAGATTGACTGTGTTTTGAAATAATGTTGGTGATAACTTTCATAAAACCTGCCATTTAGCACATCACCAACTTCACTCATGCGTATCAAGTCATTTTCAAGTCAGACCGTGTTTACATGAATCAGATTGGTAACATTCAAGTCCATCCTTGCTTGAATCTCAAGTCAATCCACTGCACTGCCATTCGTTTCGGTCAGACCAAAGACTTTCAATCTTCGTAAAACGCAAATCTTTGTAAACACAACAAGGAGAAACAACATGGCAGATTTGACTTGAACACTCAATCCGCTTCATGTAAAACAGGGTTGCGAAAAAGTCCAGCTTTAGTGAAGATCGGTCATTATTTTTTTAACAAACCTGATATTCGGCCTGATAGCATGCGTTTTGCAATAGTGTAAACATTTTCAGAAATAGCAATTCCATACACAAGTTCAACTGGAAATTTTCGTATCCATATAAGTTATAAGCATTCAGAACTAGGTAACAAAACAAACACAACAATTTTTAAACTGAAACCATGTAATTTCACAACTTTAAAGTTTACAATGCCTGTCCGAGTTACAGATGTTTTAAACATACGGTCCACAAACAACTCGACACTTTCTTGTCGATTGTGGAGCAGAATCCTTTTTCGTCGGTCTGTTAAATCATTTCCACTTTGCGTTTGACACAGAGCTCCCATATCACACAAGATAACCGACACTCAAAAAATAGTATTTTTCAAAGATATTCAAGATCAGAATTAATACGGACAGATACTATTGTCTGTATTGAAAGTATTACTATTTGAAAGTAACCTTTCATAGTTAAGCCTAGTTCTCACTTGTCGTAAGAATCGGGGACAGTTCTATCCCTGATTCTTGTGACAGCCATGTTCACACTTGTTGTGACTTGTACGAATCGTAAGAATTGGGGATTTCTCCTGTCCCCGATCGTCTGTGTTTTTCAGTGTTCACACATGTCGTAACTTCTGGGATGCGTTTTCGAAATAGAAATGATTCCAATTCTTGCGACAAGTGAGAACCAGCCTTTATGTTCTAAATGTTTTTTTGTGAAAACAAATTTCGAGTGTGATACATTCAAGAAAATGTTTGAGAACTCAGCGTCAAAAGCAAAGTGAATCTGTCGGTCGTCAGTGCGTTAAAAAAATTAGAACCTCTGTGAATAGTGGTTCTTGGAAATTTGTTTCTTCTTCTTCTGGTTTCTTCTTCTTCTTTTGACAGTTGTTTGTTATGTAAACGTTCTTGTTGTCGTATTCTCCAAAGTTTTGGATTATTAACTTTTTTTTAAATGTTTAAACAAAAGCGGGTAAGCTTCGTTATTTTCATCTTTGTGACTTTCATCCTCTTCATTCGTTTGTTCAGATTTCTGCTCCGTTTGTAGTAGCATTGCGTGGTTCTCGCAGTCGCATCGGTTGTTAAATATGGTTCTCTGTGATGCTGCAACTTCTCACTGTTGCTAATTTGCTGTTGTTGCTGACTTAATTGCGGTCGTTGTAGTCGTTCTTGTATCCAGTATGGTGTTGTAGTTTGTTTTTTATCACTGCATGCAACAACTTATTTGTTGTTGCTAATTTGCTGCTGTGGTTGTTGCTGCTTTGCTGTTGTTGCTGATTTGCTGCTGCTAGTGTTGCTACTGCTTTTTGCTGTTGTTTTACTGTCCTTGTACCGAATTTGTTATCGTCTTTGTTCTTTATGGCGGCAACATCTCATTCGTTGCTGCCGATTTGCGCCTGCTGTTTCTTTGTTCTTGCTGACTTGCTGTTGTTGTTTACTTGCTGTTGTTGTTGAGTTGTTGTCGTTGCCGACTTGCTGTTGAGTTGTTGCTGACTTGCTGGTGTTTACTTGTTGCTGACTTGCTGTTGTTGTGGAGTTGTCGCTGACTTGCTATTGTTGTTTACTTGCTGTTGTTGTTGTTGTTGAGTTGTTTGTCGACTTGCTGTTGTTGCTTATTTGCTGTTGTTGTTGATCTTCCATCCTGGGTTTGGTTTAACTTGTGACTTCATTATTGTCAACTTGCTACTGTAACTCCAGGTTTGTTGTGCATTTTATCCGTAACTACGAGTTCAGCATCCCTTGCAGTTACTAGGTAGATCTGGCCTTTCTTGCATGTGCTCGATACGTTGTTGTTGTCTATGTATTCGTTTTTGCTCGTGCAACATCCTGGCTTTTTGTGAGTAAAATTACCATTCCTCGTTGCCCAAGACTCGAGTTATGAGTTCCTTCGGCTTCTGTAATGCTGTCGTTGATTTGTATGTCGTTCGTGTCCTGAGGTAAGCTTCACTGAGTTTTAACCTCGTTACAACTCGGGTCCGAGGGGTCGTTAAGCCCTAAAGTCACCCGAGTGACTTCCCTGCGGATTGTTCGAGATATTTGTTCTCTTCAGTGACAAAAGTCAGCCACAGCAGTCAAATGAAATATAAGACAGAGTAAACACTAATTCTGAACCTGTCGGATATACAGTGAAAAATGTAAGTTCGAAAATTTTTAGAATAAACCACTTTCATAAAGGCCTTCACTTTAAATATTCTTTTATGTGCATCTAAATGAGCCTTTCTGACCTCGTTATAAAGCAAAGATTCCTTTGAATTACAAACACACAAACGAGGCCAGAAAGGCTTACGAGATGCAGTGGCTTTTATGAAAGTGGTCTGTAGTTGGCATTTACAACTCTTCCATATAATGTTACTTCTTCCGTGAGATAAGTAAATTAAATGAAAATTTTTGTAATCTCCAAGATCTCCTGAAAGTGATCAATGGCTGTTACAGTTTTCCATAGCTCACTTCCTTCTCAAACTCTTGAGATTTGTTTGATATGGAAATAAGAACTATATCACGTAAGGTTATGCGCAGATGATTGCAAGTTTAACGATTAAACACAGCAGTAAATGAAAACCAGCTTAATTATATTGTTACGACTGAAAGTAAAACAAACAAAAACAAAAGGCATAAAACAAACAAAAACAAAAGGCATAAAACAATAAAAAAGCCAAAATAAATAAAACTAAATAAAAACCAACAAAAAACAAGAAGAATCAAACAAGAGATTTCTTTGTAATGAACGTAATGGCAAAGCATGCATTCCTTTATAACAAAAAAATAGACGGTAAAGTTAACATACAGCACTTGAGAAACTGGTAAAGTATTTCTCGTTCTCTCGTGTACCGTTATTTAACAATTATTCGCCAGAGGCGAGGTGAATATCGATGGCTAATAACCGAAACGAACTCACCAATATCCACTGAGCCTGGGGCGAATAATTGTTTGTTTTAGTATTAAATACACAGTTTTGTACTCTTAGGAACAGCATTTTCTTTAAAATTGTTAATTTCCTCTTCTGTCACATTGACAAATCGGATGGCGGCCATTCTGAATAAACGCTATATATATATATATATATATATATATATAAATAAAATTATTGGGAATTAATCCGAAGTAGCTCGACCAATCAGCGCGATCAATTTTCTATAATCACCTGTGTATTCATACTAAAACTAGATAATCCCACGCAACAGTTTCTATTTTAAATAAATAAAAACAAGTTCAAAAACTAGAGAATGGTTATGTGTACCTGACAATGAACAAACAGACATTTTTGTGGAAAATGTGTAATTTGACAACTTGCTTAATTATACAAAGTATGTTAGGTGTAGAAAAACAATATTATACAATTCACAGTTGGTTCTTGATCTGTGATAACCCAACCATAAAAAAGCACACATGGTGTATCGTCTGTTGGTGTTCTAGTCCGTTGACTTAATAAGACATGTTCACTTTGTTTTAGATGTGTATGCATTCCATGTTCAGCTTTGTACTTCTATTTTAATACTCCACGTTTTCAAGTCACGAAAAGATAGAGAAAATGATTGAAATCTGTAGAAGCAATAAAGTGGCAATATTCAAAGTATGGTTGAACATCTAAGAATAAGCTGTTTGAAATGCAAGCATCAAAAACAAAGTTACAGCCTTTTAAAGTATGTTGTCTGTCAATTAATACCATTCTGTTGATGGCTTTTCTGACTACTGCTCTCTCTCTCTCGTTTTTTAGTTATAAGTATAGTTATTGTTAGCGTTTGTTCTCTTGTTTTGCCAACACTTGCCGAGTCTGTGGATTCACAGTTCTTGCCAAAAACCGGTTGGCTTGGTTTATATCTGTTATCCTATGGCAGTAACTTGCCATTGAGGAAGGTATCACCATCATCATCTTTTATCATCATCATCATTTGTCGTCCGTTTTTCTTAGTTTTGTGTTTAGTTGTACCGTTATCATCGATGTTCAAAAAACCTGCATTTCTTTTGTGATCAAATGCAGCAAACATCTTTTTTTTTCCCAAGTCTTTGCCAGAGCCTTTAAATTCAGTTAGTTGAATGTCAATAGTAAAATTGTCAACATCGCGAACTCAATCAGTGTCATCTTGAGCTGTTGAAATGTAATTGTTTGTTGTTTGTTTTGCCTTTGTATCGGTGCTCCATTGAACATCTTTTTTGGCAGCGTACGACAGTGTGACATCGCCCAGGGAACCAGGTGGGTATATATATATCGACATGTGTATGTTTGCATTTTAGATGCATAGCTTTTGTTGTTATGGTGGGCAAGTTCGATGTTTTCTTGTTGTTGTAGATTTTTTGTTTTTCACTGGTAATTCAGCTCCAATGTCAATTTCATACACTTTCCCTTTTTTCAGTTTTAAACTAGTTGGAACTCTTTGCTCTCTTGTCAACGGTCTTCTGTTAACGAACGGTTCCGTTGAGATCTGTGTAGCTCTTAATTGCTAACACATTGGCGGTTTCCACCATCAGCTGCATTGGTTTTTGTTAATACTAAACTGAGAGGCAAATCACTTCAAAATCTAGTATATGTTGCCAAAAAATCCTTCAATCACAATTCTCAAAAAACATTAAATTTTTTGGAAAATCCATAAAATTCTTGAAAAATCCCCAAAACCTTTGTAAAAATCATGGAAAATTAGCAAAAATATTGAAAGAACTCCTAATTCTTGAAAATCCATCACAATGTTTAAGGCTTGGCCAAACGCTTTCAACATTTCATTCAACATCGTTCAACATTGTTGAACGATGTTGAATGAAAACTTGAATATGCTCAAATTTCGTCCAACTGACATCATTCAACACCATTCAACATCATTCAACAGAGGTGGCCAAACGCTTTCAACATGTTGAATCACAGTTGAATTCAACATTGTTGAACGATGTTGAATGAAATGTTGAAAGCGTTTGGCCAAGGCCTTTACAAATTCATAAAAGTGTTGGAAAATCCATAAAATTTCTGGAAAATTCATAATTGCTTTTAGTAAAATTTCTGAAAAATTCCTAAAACAAAAAAAAAATTTCTAAAAATTCAAAAGGGAAAATTCAAGGATTTTTGGAATGTCCAAAAATCTTGTACATTTTTCAGGAAGTGATTTGCCTCTCATGCTAGGCTACAGCTCTGTTTTCTTATCCACGTTTTACTTCTTTTTGCTACTGCTACAGCTTAAACATCTGGTTGCAATTCGCCTTTTGGTCAAATCACTACCATGATATTGTCGTGATAAAGTTCTGTTTCATGTTATTTGTTTGTCAGTGTCTATTTCCAAAAGAAAGGTTTCCATCTTGGGAGCATGGTAACTGGATCAACTTGATATCTCTCAAGAAAGCCAGTGATGGATGTACCACAACATGGCGTAAACCGTGCATTCAATGTTATTAAATTCACAATGCATATGCCTCTTCCTCCTCTTTCTTCCTCCTCCTCCTCTATTACGTTGTCATTTAGTCTCAGTATAGTTCTGTTTGTCTTTGTTGAAAATTTTGACAGGCCTACTTCTTCAAAAATGTGGCCCTATATATTATTATTGTTGTTGCTATTGTTGTTGCTGCTGCTGTAGCAGACACTATGGCAAAATATACCATAACCGTCGTCTATGTCAAAGTCGTTTCTGTTCAATGTTTTAAAGTTTATTAAAGTTTCGTATGTGTTCAGAAAAAATCATTCCTTCTTTTCAGTTGATTTCTGGAAGTTTAAAAGTTATAAAAACAAAGACTAAAATTAGTAGTAAAAAGTTAGGTGCAGTTTTGATATGAAAAAGCAAACACTAGGTAGTTGACTGCTGAGATATTCAGTAAAAAAATACTAAAGTTTCAAGCAGTGCTGTTCATCAGACTGATCAGAGTAAAATGCAAGTATTCCATTTCTGAAATTATATTTTACTCTGAGAAAGACTTGAAACATTAGTATTTGGTTACTAAAATCTCAACAGTTCACTACCTAATTTTTGCTTTTCCAAGACTAAAATTCCTTTTTAAACTTTGTTCTGGTTCGAGATAATTGAAGGAATGATTTTAAGAGTGACTTTTTAGTATTTTTAAAGCATTATCCTGAATAAGAAGTTGACTTACTGGAATAATCAATTAAAAATTAATCTAGAAATCGACTATCAGTTTTCAGGTTTTAAGTTGTTATGTTTTTAGCTGTTTGCTTCGATTTTTTTAGCAAGTTTGTCATAACCAAAGATTTGATTAAAACTCTATCACTAACACCGTTGAGAAATATGTCAAGTTCTTTGTCAATGTCTGTATGTATTGTCTGTGTTGTCAGAGGTGTTCTTAACCTCTATGCAACTCGGGTCCGAGGGGTCGTCAAGCCCTAAAACCATTTAGTATGGTTTCCCTGCGGATTTCGAGACTAACTGTTAGAGTTACCCCAGAATTAAATCTTTGGATAGAACGAGTTTGACTTTCAAACTTGCTTATTGATTTTGGTATCCAAGGCATTTTCTGTCAGGATTTCATTTCTTTTCCAGAGAAATCTTTTGAATTCTACATTTTGCAAGCTACCCTTTTCCCAGTTCATCAAAGATGGTGTGGCTATACCAATTGACATCTGCATCATTTTCTTCACCTAATTCATTCACCTCAGCTGCCATCTGGCCCAAGATTATCAGATCTTGAAATAGCAGTGGATATACCTGATCAGTATTAATTACACCAAGGCCTCCCTCACTTCAATATAGACCTAGGGGAGTTTACATATTTACAATATTTAGACTTTCCCTATCAAAATTGTAATATATCTTCTTTTGCAAAAATTTAATCTTCATGGCTTTTTTGGCCTTTTGACCATAGAGAAAAAAAAACTGGGTCTAGTTACCAGAGGTGAAAACAGATTGGGAACACAGTCGATATGAATCTAGAGACCAGATCAAAATGCCCTGCAGAATCTGTAGATTGACTGTGTTTTGAAACAATGTTGGTGATAACTTTCATAAAACCTACCATTTAGCACATGCACCAACTTCACTCATGCGTATCAAGTCATTTTCAAGTCAGACCGTGTTTACATAAATCAGATTGGTGACATTCAAGTCGATCCTTGCTTGAATCTCAAGTCAATCCAACCCACTGCAATTCGTTTCGATCAGACCAAAGACTTTCAATCTTCTTCATGTAAACACAACAAGGAGAAACATGGCAGAATTGACTTGAACACTCAATCCGCTTCATGTAAAACAGGGCTGGCTGCGAAAAAGTCCAGCTTTAGTGAAGGTCGGTCATTTTTTTTTTAACAAACCTAATATTCGGCCTGATGCGTTTTGCAATAGTGTAAACATTTTCAGAAATAGCAATTCCATACACAAATTCAACTGAAAATTTTCGTATGCATATAAGTTATTCAGAACTGGGTAACTTAAAAAACACAACAATTTTTAAACTGAAACCATGTAATTTCACAACTTTAAAGTTTACAATGCCTGTCCGAGTTACAAATGTTGAAAACATACGGTCCACAAACAACTCGACACTTTCTTGTCGATTGTGGAGCAGAATCCTTTTTGGTCGGTCTGTTAAATCATTTCCACTTTCCATTTGACACAGAGCTCCCATATCACACAAGATAACCGACACTCAAAAAATAGTATTTTTCAAAGATATTCAAGATCAGAATTAATACGGACAGATACTATTGTCTGTATTGAAAGTATTATTATTTGAAAGTAACCTTTCATAGTTAAGCCTAGTTCTCACTTGTCGTATGAATTGGGGACAGTTCTATCCCCGATTCTTGTGACAGCCATGTTCACACTTGTTGTGACTTGTACGAATCGTAAGAATTGGGGATTTCTCCTGTCCCCGATCGTCTGTGTTTTTCAGTGTTCACACATGTCGTAACTTCTGGGATGCGTTTTCGAAATAGAAATGATTCCAATTCTTGCGACAAGTGAGAGCCGGCCTTTATGTTCTAATGTTTTTTTTGTGAAAACAAATTTCGAGTGTGATACATTCAAGAAAATGTTTGAGAACTCAGCGTCAAAAGCAAAGTGAATCTGTCGGTCGTCAGTGCGTTAAAAAAATTAGAACCTCTGTGAATAGTGGTTCTTGGAAATTTGTTTCTTCTTCTTCTTCTGGTTTCTTCTTCTTCTTTTGACAGTTGTTTCTTATGTAAACGTTCTTGTATTCGTATGTCGTATTCTCCAAAGTTTTGGATTATTAACTTTTTTTTAAATGTTTAAACAAAAGCGGGTAAGCGTCGTTAATTTCATCTTCGTGACCTTCATCCTCTTCATTCGTTTGTTCAGATTTCTGCTCCGTTTGTAGTGGCATTGCGTGGTTCTCGCAGTCGCATCGGTTGTTAAATATGGTTCTCTGTGCTGCTGCAACTTCTCACTGTTGCTAATTTGCTGTTGTTGCTGACTGAATTGCGGTCGTTGTAGTCGTTCTTGTATCCAATATGGTGTTGTAGTTTGTTTTTCATCACTGCATGCAACAACTTATTTGTTGTTGCTAATTTGCTGCTGTGGTTGTTGCTGCTTTGCTGTTATTGCTGATTTGCTGCTGCTGGTGTTGCTACTGCTTTTTGCTGTTGTTTTACTGTCCTTGTACCGAATTTGTTATCGTCTTTGTTCTTTATGGCGGCAACATCTCATTCGTTGCTGCCGATTTGCGCCTGCTGTTTCTTTATTCTTGCTGACTTGCTGTTGTTGTTTACTTGCTGTTGTTGTTGAGTTGTTGTCGTTGCCGACTTGCTGTTGAGTTGTTGCTGACTTGCTGGTGTTTACTTGTTGCTGACTTGCTGTTGTTGTGGAGTTGTCGCTGACTTGCTATTGTTGTTTACTTGCTGTTGTTATTGTTGTTGTTGTTGTTGTTGACTTTGTCTGTTGTCGACTTGCTGTTGTTGCTTATTTGCTGTTGTTGTTGATCTTCCATCCTGGGTTTGGTTTAACTTGTGACTTCATTATTGTCAACTTGTTACTGTAACTCCAGGTTTGTTGTGCATTTTATCCGTAACTACGAGTTCAGCATCCCTTGCAGTTACTAGGTAGATCTGGCCTTTCTTGCATGTGCTCGATACGTTGTTGTTGTCTATGTATTCGTTTTTGCTCGTGCAACATCCTGGCTTTTTGTTAGTAAAATTACCATTCCTCGTTGCCCAAGACTCGAGTTATGACTTCCTTCGGCTTCTGTAATGCTGTCGTTGATTTGTATGTCGTTCGTGTCCTGAGGTAAACTTCACTGAGTTTAACCTCGTTACAACTCGGGTCCGAGGGGTCGTTAAGCCCTAAAGTCACCCGAGTGACTTCCCTGCGGATTGTTCGAGATATTTGTTCTCTTCAGTGACAAAAGTCAGCCACAGCAGTCAAATGAAATATAAGACAGAGTAAACACTAATTCTGAACTTATCGGATATACAGTGAAAAATGTAAGTTCGAAATTTTTTTTAGAATAGACCACTTTCATAAAGGCCCTGGCTTTAAATATTCTTTTATGTGCATCTAAATGAGCCTTTCTGACCTCGCTATAAAGCAAAGGTTCTTTTGAATTACAGACACACAAACGAGGCCAGAAAGGCTTACGAGATGCAGTCGCTTTTATGAAAGTGGTCTGTAGTTGGCATTTACAACTCTTCCATATAATGTTACTTCTTCCGTGAGATAAGTAAATTAAATGAAAATTTTTGTAATCTCCAAGATCTCCTGAAAATGATCAATGGCTGTTACAGTTTTCCATAGCTCACTTCCTTCTCAAACTCTTGAGATTTGTTTGATATGGAAATAAGAACTATATGACGTAAGGTTATGCGCAGATCATTGCAAGTTTAACGATTAAACACAGCAGTAAATGAAAACCAGCTTAATTATATTGTTACGACTGAAAGTAAAACAAACAAAAACAAAAGGCATAAAACAATAAAAAAGCCAAAATAAATAAAACTAAATAAAAACCAACAAAAAACAAGAAGCATCAAACAAGAGATTTCTTTGTAATGAACGTAATGGCAAAGCATGCATTCCTTTACAACAAAAAAAAAATAGACGGTAAAGTTAACATACAGCACTTGAGAAACTGGCAAAGCACTTCTCGTTCTCTCTTGTACCATTATTTAACGCTTTAATTATTCGCGAGAGGCGAGGTGAATATCAATGGCTAATAACCGAAACGAACTTACCAATATCCACTGAGCCTGGGGCGAATAATTGTTTGTTTTAGTATTAAATACACATTTTTGTACTTTTAGGAACAGCATTTTCTTTAAAATTGTTAATTTCCTCTTCTGTCACATTGACAAAATCGGATGGCGGGGGATATATATATATATATATATAATTATTGGGAATTAATCCGAAGTAGCTCGACCAATCAGCGCGATCAATTTTCTATAATCACCTGTGTATTCATACTAAAACTAGATAATCGCACGCAACAGTTTCTATTTTAAATAAATAAAAACAAGTTCAAAAACTAGAGAATGGTTATGTGTACTTGACAATGAACAAACAGACATTTTTGTGGAAAATGTGTAATTTGACAACTTGCTTAATTATACAAAGTATGTTAGGTGTAGAAAAACAATATCATACAATTCACAGTTGGTTCTTGTGTCTGTGATAACCCAACCATAAAAAAGCACACATGGTGTATCGTCTGTTGGTGTTCTAGTCCGTTGATTTAATAAGACATGTTCACTTTGTTTTAGATGTGCATGCATTCCAAGTTCAGCTTTGTACTTCTATTTTAATACTCCACGTTTTCAAGTCACGAAAAGATAGAGAAAATGATTGAAATCTGTAGAAGCAATAAAGTGGCAATATTCAAAGTATGGTTGAACATCTAAGAATAAGCTGTTTGAAATGCAAGCATCAAAAACAAAGTTACAGCCTTTTAAAGTATGTTGTCTGTCAATTAATACCATTCTGTTGATGGCTTTTCCAAAGACTAGTGCTCTCTCTCGGCTACTCTCTCTCGTTTTTTAGTTATAAGTATAGTTATTGTTAGCGTTTGTTCTCTTGTTTTGCCAACACTTGCTGAGTCTGTGGATTCACAGCTCTTGCCAAAAAACCGGTTGACTTGGTTTATATCTGTTATCCTATGGCAGTAACTTGCCATTGAGGAAGGCATCGTTCGTCATCATCATCTTTCATCATCATCATCATTTGTCGTCCGTTTTTCTTAGTTTTGTGTTTAGTTGTACTGTTATCATCGATGTTAAAAAATCCTGCATTTCTTTTGTGATCAAATGCAGCAAACATCTTTCACTTCGAAGTCTTTGCCAGAGCCTTTAAATTCAGTTAGTCGAACGTCAATACTAAAATTGTCAACATCGCGAACTCAATCAGAGTGTCATCTTGAGCTGTTGAAATGTAATTGTTTATTGCTGTTTGTTTTGGCTTTGGATCGGTGCTCCGTTGAACATCTTTTTTGCCGGCTTACTGTATGAGAATATATATCTATATATCGACATGTGTATGTTTGCATTTTAGATGCATAGCTTTTGTTATTATGGTGGGCAAGTTCGATGTTTTCTTGTTGTAGATTTCTTGTTTTTCACTGGTAATTCAGCACGGATGTCAATTTCATACATTTTCCCTTTTTTCTGTTTTAAACTAGTTGGAACTCTTTGCTCTCTTATCATTGGTCTTCTGTTAACGAGTGGTTCCGTTTATCGTGTCACGTTGAGATCGGTGTAGCTCTTGATTGCTAACACATTGGCGGTTTCCACCATCAGCTGCATAGGTTTTTGTGAATACTAAACTGAGGCAAATCACTTCAAAAATCTAGTATATGTTGCCAAAAAATCCTTCAATCACAATTCGCAAAAAGAACACATTACATTTTTTGGAAAATCCATAAAATCCTTGAAAAATCCCCAAAACCTTTGTAAAAATCACGGAAAATTAGCAAAAATATTGAAAGAACTCATAATTCTTGAAAACCATTACAATGTTTACAAATTCATAAAATTGTTGGAAAATCCATAAAATTTCTGGAAAATTTGTAATTGCTTTTAAAAACTCCTGAAAAATTCCTAAAAACCCAAAAAAGTTTCTAAAAATTCAAAAGGGAAAATTCAAGGATTTTTGGAATGTCCAAAAAATCTTGTACATTTTTCAGGAAGTGATTTGTCTCTCATGCTAGGCTACAGCTCTGTTTTCTTATCCATGGTTTTGCTTCTTTTTGCTACTGCTACAGCTTAAACATCTGGTTGCAATTCGCCTTTTGGTCAAATAACTACCACGATATTGTTGTGATTCAGTTCTGTTTGATGTTAGTTTGTCAATGTCTATTTCCAAAAGAAATGTTTCCATCTTGGGAGCATTTATTGGTAACTGAATTGGATCAACTTGATCTCTCTCAAGAAAGCCAGTGATAGATGTACCACAACATGGCGTACACACCTTGCATTCAATGTTATTAAACTCACAATGCATACGCTTCTTCCTCCTCTTTCTTCCTCCTCATCTTTTATGTCGTCATTTAGTCTCAGTATAGTTTTGTTCGTGTTCGTTGAAAATTTTGACAGGCCTAATTCTTCAAAAAGCTGGCCCTATATATTATTGTTGTTGCTGTTGTTGCTGCTGTAGCAGACACTATGGCAAAATATACCATAACCGTCGTCTATGTCCAAGTCATTGTTATTTCTGTTCAATGTTTTAAAGTTTATTAAAGTTTTGTGTGTGTTCAGAAAAAATCATTCCTTCTTTTCAGTTGGTTTCTGGAAGTTTAAAAGTTATAAAAACAAAGACTAAAATTAGTAGTAAAAGTTGGGAATTAATCAATTGAAAATTAATCTAGAAATAGACTATTAGTTTTCAGGTTTTAAGTTATGTTTTTAACTGTTTGCTTCGATTTTTGTAGCAAGTTTGTCATAACCAAAGATTTGATTAAAACTCTCTCACTAACACCGTTGAGAAATATGTCAAGTTCTTTGTCAATGTCTGTATGTATTGTCTGTGTTGTCAGAGGTGTTCTTAACCTCTATGTAACTCGGGTCCGAGGGGTCGTCAAGCCCTAAAACCATTTAGTATGGTTTCCCTGCGGATTTCGAGACTAACTGTTAGAGTTTACCCAGAGTTAAATCTTTGGATACAACGAGATTGACTTTCAAACTTGCTTGTTGATTTTGGTATCCATGTTGGAATATCACCATTGCTTGGAGAGTGGCATTTTCTGTCAGGATTTCATTTCTTTTCCAGAGCAATCTTCTGAATTCTACGTTTTGGAAGCTACCCTTTTCCCAGTTCATCAAAGGTGGTGTGACTATACCAAGTGAAGTTTTCTTCATCTAATTCATTTACCTCAGCAGTCATCTTGCCCAAAGCCAACATATCTTGAAATAGCAGTGGATATACTTGATTAGTATTAAGCCAAGGCCTCTCCCACTCCTATATAGACCTAGGGGAGTTTACATATTTACAATATTTAGACTTTCCCTATCAAAATTGTAATATATCTTCTTTTGCAAAAATTTAAAGTGCCCCTAACCCCAAAATAATTATTTTCTTATATAAAAGAAAACTTAAAAGTACAAAGTAACACATTTTACAGTTTTTCGTTTACATACATCGTTTTCGAGATATTTCAATTTGTGTTATATGTAAATGAGACAACCTGTGACGTCATGTAAGGTGGAAGTCATTTGCACTTGTTGAAAAATATGTTGTATCTCCGCATTATCTGACAAAATTATTTCAAACTCCATACACCGGTGAAGCTAATAAAACTGAAAAGATTCTCAATGAAATTATGTTGTCATAGTTAAAAATTCGTTCCCAAACCCTTTAAATCTATAAACTATAATTCTCTTTTCTAGCCTTTCCCCTGACATATTTTGTATTCTCAACAAATCACATACGCTGACCTGAGTATTTTACACACTACCTATCTTGCTTAAGGCAAAATATCTTGCTTTATCACGTCACAACAAGAATATTTCTGTTTTTAGGGGTGATGTTTCTGGGAACGAAGTTGTTACTATGACAACGTAATTTTATCGAGAAGCTATTCAGTTTTATTAGCTTCATCGGTGTATGGCGTTTGAAATGATTTTGTCGGTTAATCGCGGAGATACAACATATTTTTCAACAAGTGCAAATGACTTCCACCTTACATGACATCACAGGTTGTCTCATTTACATATAATACAAATTGAAATATCTCGAAAACGATGCATGTAAACGAAAAACTGTAAAATGTGTTACTTTGTACTTTTAAGTTTTCTTTTATATAAGAAAATAATTATTTTGGGGTTAGGGGCACTTTAATCTTCATGGCTTTTTGACCATCAGAAAAAAAAAGACTGGGTCTAGTTACTGGAGGTGATAACAGATTGGGAACCCAATCAATTTGAATCAAGAGACCAAAATACCACGCAGAATTTTTGCAGTGTTTCTGAAACAATTTTGGTGATACAACTTTGGTAAAACCAGAGAAGAACAAACCCAGGGCTTTCAAACTCAGAATATTGCGTATGCGGTTATCGGTATAGTCATGCGGGAAAAACTTGTTGGGCATGCAATTATCTTGCCTTTTAATTTAGAGGCTATTTTAACAGTACTCTGGGAAGAAACAACAGAAGCCTCAATGACAAAAAGAGCTTGCAAAAGTGGTAAGGTGCTCTAAAATGAGAACCTTGGAAAGCACCTAGGACTGATCACAAAGAAATCCAGTGGCCTGCACCATTTTTGTTTTGAGAAATAATATATGAAGACATAATAATTGGCAAACATGAAGTATGCCAGCACTAATACTCTGCCACAATCAAGCACAACCACAATGATAAAACAAAACATTTGCACAATATAGTGTGAAAACATCCAAGTTTTATAAAGTGTTTTTGGTTGTTCACGTCTAGTTTCCACAGTGTATTTAAAACTATTACATATTTATTGTAAGATATTAGATAAAAGGAGCTCGATTTTCCAAGCTTGCTGGCTGTTTTGGGGCATGTTTTACGAACATGATTGACTGCATTTCCCAGAGAGGCCTGTATTTTAAGACATGTTTTGTGTAGCAGAGTGGTAGAAATTAAAGCCCTTTGGTGTAAGGATAGACAATAATTTAATGCCATAAAAACTTTAGAAGTGCCCGGTTAATGGTAATGAAAAATAAATTATTTATAACTTTTATGTAAGAATGGTAGTAAGCTACAAATATATTATTACAGTATTTACAGTCGAGCAAGACTTTCACAATCACTGTCTGTGATGTCTTCTAGTCCTGGAGAAGTTGGGGGCTTGCATTTCTTTCTTGGTCACATGAACTTAGTTTCTTTCAAAAAAAAACTTTGCTGATGGACACATTCTTCTGCACCTCTTTTCAATGTTGACCACACACCTCTGTAATCTTCACTCTCTGACAGGAAAAGCTTGTAAAATGTGCAATGCAAATTTTGGCTGCCATTAAGTCACACGTCATGCACCCAGATTCGTCTGGACATGTACATACCCGTGTTGGAAGTCCTGCAAACCAACTGTTTTTTCACTATATAATATTGTGTTCAAAGATCAGGTTCCCTCATTGCCATCACTTCCAATAACTCAAGTTTGGAAAATCCTCAAAATTGCAAACTTTACATGCAAAAAGGTCCATGAAGATGAAATTTTTGCAAAAGAAGATATATTACAAATTTTGATCAAAAATGTCTAAATATTAGAAATATGTATACTCCCCTAAGTCCATATAAGCAATTTTTTAAGCAAAGACCTTAATGTCTTTCTCACGTCTCGACTGGACCTAGAAACAGCACTTTTTGTAGTACTACCATAGAAATAATAGACCTAGAATGCGTGCTCTGTCACGTGACAAGTGTCCAAATTAAATTTTATTTTGCCCTCATAGATTTGCCATTTTGAATTTTGCAAAGGGAGGGATAATCTAGAGTCTAGAAATCCCTATTAGATTGGATAAAAAAGAATAAAACACTTACTGTATCCTGGATTAATCCTCCACACTCAGTATAAATCACATACAGATTAGCAAGTGGGAATCATTCAAATATAATGTAAAACAGTAAAAACACTAAAACCATTCATATTAAAAGACCACTATCGTCACCATTTCTACCTCCAGAGTTTGATGTTCGAAATATTTTGGCGAAGGATATTGCACTTCACATGCCTTTATCTTTAAATTCACTAATCCAGTAAATTTCCCGGCGTAAAAAACAAAGAAATTCATTGCTAAAATACATCCACCGTCCACTCCACACCGGTTACCAACCGCGGCCATGTAAAAAACTGCTAAAAAGTCCTAGGGCAAGTTCCTTTTGCCCTTATAAATCTGCCATTTTGTGGCGACAATTTTTTGACTGACAGGAGATAGGAGCCCACATTCTAGGTATATTATTTCTATGAGTACTACCCACTAACCCATCAAGGGTGGAAGTTATGTACATCCAAGCTGCTGTGGGAGAAGTGTTGTTAAGCAACATGTGGGCTAGACTGTAAAAGCCACAAACATGTGGGCTAGAAAGTTTGTAAAATGCGTGGTGGGAATCAAATTTCAGCTGCCTTTTAGCATGGCCATCTTGTGAAACTTGCACAAGCTCACGTTGGGAAAATAAGTCATTTCCAGGGCAGCCCCAAATAAAATGGCTGAAAACTTGCACAGCTGCAGGAAATTGTTGTAAAAAATAAAAAACACCATGGTTCAAAAACCGGATCTTTAACATTGACATAAACGCATGCGAAATACGGTTTATTTTGAATTTAGTGCTTGTCGAATCTTTTCAACAACCAGCACAAGGCCTGACATTATTTAGTGTTTTGAGTTTTGAGCAAAAGGTTAGAAAGAAAACTTAACTAGTGTGGAAAATTTATTCATACTGATGTTTCTCGTCTGAAAGATGCATTGTCGTTGACATTCTCAGTCTCTCAAATGATTAAAGTTTAAAAGAAAGCTGCGGTTTCGATACTTAACAGAACCTAGTCTGATTCAAAGCAGAAGAATCTTAATCTTCCCGTTTCTATATTTCTATTTTCTATAATCGCTGCACTGTCAGCCTTCCCAAGTGTTACTGAGTGATAATGTCGGACCCTGTGCTGCTGTTGGAGTGTGAAATAAACTGTATTATATTGAGCACGAGTTATTAGGGTGAGGTGGTTTTTATAAAAAAATGAAAACCACCCGAAAAAAACGAGTGAACCGATTTTTTTAAAATGTGTTCAAAACCATAGTTAAAAAAAAATGCATAACGCTACTCGCGCAACATTTCAGTTTCAAAAACAATTGTATTGATTATAACATCCTAACTACGAATTACAAAGAAACATGCAGTATATAAGATAAACTTTACATTCAGGAGAATCATCTGGTTTTTCGGCTTTCTTGAAGAAATACCAAACAGCACTTTGGCTCATTTTGGCAGAGAAATGTTACCAGTAACCAAGTTTCGGACAGCGTAACAAAGTATTCCAAGTTTCAATGAACAGTTACTTAAAAAGGCAAAGCTGAAAGAGCACGAGTCAGAAAATATATGCGATAATAACATTGAAAGCGAAAATTGGTTAATTAGTCACCAATTTTACTTTCAACTTGTCTTCACAGAGGTCTGCCTTCATTTGAGCCAATCAAAATTCATTTTCATTTGATCCACTTATGCGTTCAAGCTCGTGCAAATCTGAATCGAAGCCTTTCCATAATTTCCGTTCTTATATCAGAGATCATACCTGGCAATAAACATACTATATTTTGAAGACACAAATCTCTTCAGTCGTTTTGCTGTCAATTCCGTGTGTAAACGCAACAAAAACCCATTTAAGTATGGTTCGATTTTATTGAAATACCGATTTTTCTTTCGATTTTTTCGGTTTTCCTGCAAAAGCAACATCGGTTAAATCGGTTTTCAAAAAACATCGGGTTTTTTCAGTTTATCGCCTCACCCTACGAGTTATGTCAAATTGTCAATGTCGGATCTATAGCCATTGAACCTAAAGATCCGGTGTCGGAACTATAACCACGGCGAATAAAAAAATAGGTACGCAATGCGTACATGTGACTACCGCTGTTAAGTACAGAACGAGATATAGACTTGAAATGCATGAAAATGTGTGAAAAGCACAGACACACACAAAAAAATGGTGGATAAATCCTAGCTAGAGAACCACTCTAGTGGTGCTTTGAACAACCCAATTTAACTTTTATCCACTGTGGATAAAATTTTATCAGTGGATAAAATTTTATATTAGGTTGTTCAAAGCATGATTAGTGCTGTTCTTTAGCTAGAACTTATCAACTAGATAAGCTATCTTGGCTTTGTACAACTCACCCCAGATCATATACATATAGATTATTTTTGTGGAAACACCGTAAAATATTTGTTTGCTAAGCTTTCAGCCTGTTGACTCAGGCCGAAACTGTTAGCAAATAAATAATTTTCATTGCGGTGTTTCCACAAAAATAATCTATATACATTATCGCCTTGAAAACTTTCAAAGAATTAATCACTCGAGATAATCAACATTGTGTTCCAAAACAACATTTTACCTGCCATAAATATGCTGTCAGTGGCATTCACGTGTAATGCACATCACTGATATTTTGTGATTCTGCTAGTATTTTAAATAACACAGAACAACAATACTCAGTATTGTAGTTTCAACAGATATATTTCTTCATTTCAAGGCTTTCAACATATTCAAGGCTTTAAGTTTCCCAGCACTTCACAATAGCTTTACAACAATTTCAGTATCAAAATATACAATTGGTGGCATGTAGATTATAGAATGTTTCAGTACTTTCACAAGAGTTAGACTTCTGGTGTATCTACTATTCTGTGGACGGATCACTGTAGCAGCTCTGGTGTCCACAAACGTTGATTTCTTAATTTCATTATACAAGATATTGAACAACACCTAAAACAAGTAAACAAAGCACCAAGTCAAGGTTTTGTAATGTCTATGTAACAGCCAACATATTTTGCTTAAACTAAATTAATCTAACCTTATTTATACTGGATAACTCTATCAGTTATATCTAAACAGTTATCCTCAGAGCTCCAGTAAGGGCCCACCCTCATTGGTCCAGTGTTACTACAGGAGGAAACCTGAGTACCCGGAGGAAACCTGTGGTGTTTGGTAGAGTCAAACTGGAAGCACTCTTCTCACATGCGGCCAAGGTGAATTATTTTAATCAGATAACTGCACCGTGCAGGTATTGAACCCAGCTCGCAGAGGTGAAAGGCACGTGCACTAACCACTATGCCACCAACACCACCTAGCATAAATTTCTTATATACAATGTATATAGTGTAAATACAGGGCACTGTGATATATACTTCTCGAACTCATTAATAATTCACAAACCAAACAGATAGGAAAATCATAAGCGAGACAAAGGTTTGGTATGTGATCAAACAATTAATTTCCTGATTTGTTTGATCACGAAACAATGAAAGTTGTGTTTGCTCTAATATCAAAACATCTAGCTCGAAGTTGGTTAAAACACACTTCTCACTCTTAGTGTATGCACTGGTGTATGATATATACATGTGTACATGCAGTATAAACATGAGTCACTGACCAGTGAGCACAACACACAATTCAACCAAAATTAAACTTATAAAGCGATTTTATCATTATAAATAATTTAGGTATATAGCAGTTTCTTCGATAAAAGAAGGTTGAAGGCCCAACTTCTAGCAAAAGCTGAATATTTCTAGTACTGCTATAAGTACAGTACCCTGTTTCCGACCAAGTACTTATAGATTTTGTATATAGTATATAAGATAAACAACGTCACAGTTTTGAAACTATTTCTTACCTTGTATAAACTGATCAATGTGGACAGAAACCGTTCCAAGAAGAAAAGATTTGCAAAGTAATAATTAACACTTTCAAAAATCAAAACTGTCATCGAGAGAGCAACCAAAATGCAAAGACTTGATTCACTTTAGTTTATTCCCCGCGAGGCCACGAAAACAACTCGAGTACTTCCCGAATACTTGGCGATCAATGGCGATCTTCTTGACTATATGACGAGTACTTCCCGAATACTTGGCGATCAATGGCGATCTTCTTGACTATATGGCGATGGCTGCACGAGTATGACGTAAGTGCGGTGCAAGACACTCGCGCAAGCAAGCAACACGCCGACATTATGGCTACCGCTGACAGGTCAGCGGTAGTCACAAAAATCACGCAACAGGGCAAGATTGTCATAGTCGAAGAGAATTTAGTCAGTTTACAGCTATTAGCGAAATTTACCTATTAAAAATTAAAAATTTGTGCCTCATGTGATTGACTTTTTGGCACCTTTATAGTTCTTCAAATTATCGTGGGGAAGGCACGTGCTCCTTGGCCCCTGTAGCTCCCCCCTTGAACCCATCCCATCCCTTTCGCCTTTCGTAATTTTGTTGCGCTGATTTCGAAAGTAAAACTTGTCAGCATATGGAAAGGCTTGAAAGCAAAACAAATCGCCTAAAGGAAACATTTTAGTCATACTAGAGAAAACTAAACAAATATTACCAAGACGCAGTCAATCTAGAAAGCGAGAAAGCATGTTTAAAACCGTTTCTTGTTCAAACAGAAACCAGAAGTCCAAAATGGTCGCGCGAAGGCCAAAGATTTCCACAAATTGTTACGTTTTCCTGACGATAAAACAAGCAAATTCGTGTGAATTATCTTACCTTTGTAACTCTAAGCAAAAACAGTAGTATTTTTCCCGAGAAATGAGCTTCTAATTCGTCAAAATCTTCTACTTTTTTAACGACTTTTCGAAAGTATGAACATTGCGTTGTCGCAAACTCGTGTTTGATGCAGCCTCGTTTTCAGACAATGTGAGAAATCTGGGGACTAAAACATGTTTAAGGAGAATTTAGTGTTTGATCATTACGTAAATACACTTACAAAACAATAATTCCGAAATTATTATAAAAATTAATTTTATGCTATCCTATTTTATTTTAAAAAAATATAAAAAAATAAAGAATAACAAAATAATCTTTAGATGACCGGCAGTAGTGAGCCAATCGATGTTCTAGAAAAATGACATTACCATTTTCTTATTTCAATTGTTCGGTCGCAACTAAAAGAGATAACTCAAAAGGACCTTCGCAGTCTTTCCGTGCGGCTTTTACAAAAACATATGTCATCAAGCTGCTATTCAAGCTTCAGTAAATATCAACGTTTTAGCAATTTCCTGGATAACCTAACCACAACAAAAACACTAACCCTAGTCAGAAATCTGGTTTTATACCGCCCAGCTTTTTGCAAAAACATATTTTGGAAAATAAAAGTAATGTCTTAACGCGGCTTTTCCAAAATATGAAAATATATAGTAACTAAGGTTTGATATAATGCCGAAACAGAGAACGTAAGAGAGAAGGGCCTTCCCTCGAAACATTAGACTCCTGCGTTCTCTGAATCTCTGTTCGGTAGTATATTAGTATATTAGCCTACGCAGTGCTTGAGGGGTCTTTTTGAGTGATCCCTTGTAGTATTCTGTGACTTCATTGTTTCATTACTCTTGGAAACGACTTCCGCTTTGGATGTCCATTTCCGCATGCAGTCGGAAACAATATGGAAAGTAATTGAACATGGCTGCCTCTGTACAATGTTTGGACGAGGTCTTGAAAGAATATCTGCTATTTCGTGGGTTTACAAGCACGTTGAAAGCATTTGATACGGAGCTGAAATCTGACAAAGATAAGAGCTTTAGAGTGAGTACTTAATATGTGCACTTTAGTGAAGTCATTAAAAATGAAACCTCTTGTCCGTTGTTCTACTTGGTAGAGGGGGTGGACAAAAAACAGTGGCCATTATAACTATTATTCGAGAAAAGAAGAATATGTAAAGTGATATATAATATAAATAAGTTTTGTGGAAACACCACGTGAAATTTTTCTTTGCTAAACAGGCCGAAAGCTTAGCAAAGAAATATTTTATGTGGTGTTTCCACAAAACTTATTTACTGTATATTTATCACCATGAAAACTTTCAAAGAATTAAAGTGATGTATTTTAGAATGTATGCATTCGTCAATATCTGCTCAAATATGATATCCAATTCTAATTTTGTAAAAGGTTTAAAAAATAAATTAACTTTGAAAGCATGGCACACTGTGAAGCTGTAGTGAAATCAAGTGAAATGGCAACAAAATATCTAACTATTTTGCTGTTATAACATTTTCATAGTATACAAACTCTTTTAATCATTTTGAAGACCAATTGGACTAACACTTCATTTGTTACAAGATTGAAAATCATGAAAAATTAATATATTTTTGAAATCAATGGATAAAATTAGAATTTGATATCATATTTGAGCAGATCTTGAAGCATGCATTCTAAAAACATATAATTTTACATTTTTCTGTACAGTACTCTAATAAAAGTTATACAATGCACATTAATCATACTTTCAATGGTGGCCACTTTTTTTTGTCCACCCCCTGCATATTTGTGAAAATATAGGCTATATAAATTAATAAAATTAATATACATATTATTTGGAATTATGATCAAAGCAATGCCTGATGCAAACATGAGAGTGAGTTTGGAGAATTTGAAAGTTTATGTCAAC
>OZ036007.1:3565467-3582967 GCA_964035015.1 Corallium rubrum | reverse complement strand
TGTTGTGGTGGTGTGTGGTGTTTAGTGTGGTGTTGTTGTGGTGTTTAGTGTGGTGTGTTAGTGTCGTTGTGTTGTGTGATGGTGTTGTGGTGGTGGTGGTGGTGTGGTTGTGTTGTGGTGGCGGTGTGTGGTGGTGTTGTGATGTGGTGGTGGTGTATTAGTGTTGTGGTGTTGTGGTGGTGTTTGTGTGATGTTGTTGTAGTGTTCTGTGTTGTGTGGTGGCGTTTAGTGTGATGCTGTTGTGTGGTGGTGTTGTGATATGGCGGTGTTGTGATGTTGTGTTGTTGTATGGTGGTTGTGGTGGTGTGTGATGCTGGTGTTGTGTAGTGGTTTGTGATGTTGTGGAGTGTAGTGGTATTGTTTCGTCTTGTTTCATTCATGTGGGTATTTTATAAAACTATATGTTGCCCCGTCCCGTCTTGTTTGCACATATTTAACGATCTCCTTAATTCAATGTTTCGTTGTTTTTTTCATGCGTCTTTTTCTTCCTTCCTAGCAAATACCGCAAGTACAAGCGTCAAATCCTGAACCAGTTAAACCAGCTGAGAATACAGAAAAGATCAGTGAAGAGGACGAGCTCGAGAACGAACTTTTAAACATCAGTGATAACTTTCAGGCACCCAATGAAAGTTTAACAATAACAAAAAATCACTATGACAATTCTGATGATCCGGATCAAAAAGTCCAAAGAAGTTTCTCACTCTCAGCGAAAGAACCTCCTCGTACGACTACACCACGAAGAAAAACAAGTAGTAGCAGTTACAGTAAGTCAAGGGTTATTATTTTATAACAGAAGTTCGTTCGGAGATTCACAAGTTCGTATTGAACTAGGCATTCAATTTGCTTCTAGGGTGTTGGTGGTAGAGTGGTTAGCGCACGTGCCTTTCATCTTTGCGACCAGGGTTCAATTCCTGCTCTCAGCAGTTATCTGATTAAAAAATTTCACCTTGGCCGCGTGAGAAGAGTGCTTCCAGTTTGACTCTACCAAACATCGCAGGTTTCCTCCGGGTACTCCGGTTTCCTCCTGTAGAAACACTGGACCAATGAGGGATGGCCCCATAGAATGGATGGCCCTTACTGGACCTCTAGGGAGAACAGTTAGCTATTGACTGATAGAGCTACTCAGTATAAATAAGATTAGGTTAGTTTAGTTTAGTTCTAGCAACTAGCAGCCAATCAAATCCCTAGTTCAATACGAACTTGTGAACCTCCGAACGAACTTCTGAACATTTCCGTCAAAACTAAAAGTAACCTGAAACCGACTGTAGCACATCCCCGGTTTTAGTTGTAGAGTTACGTTCCATTATTCTTAGTTTTAGTATTTTCTTTTGCTGGCAAGTGTTTTTCGTATAGGATATGGATATATTTAACTTGTACATGGCTGAATTCTGAATATTTTAGGAGAAATGGTTAGCATGGCAAAATATTCTGGAGATTTACCAAGGAAAGGTACGTCAACAATAGAAATTTATCGACAGACGGGTCGATGGACAGACAGACAGACAGACAGACAGACAGACAGACAGACAGACAGACAGACAGACAGACAGACAGACAGACAGACAGACAGACAGACAGACAGACAGACAGACAGACAGACAGACAGACAGACAGACAGACAGACAGACAGACAGACAGACAGACAGACAGACAGACAGACAGACAGACAGACAGACAGACAGACAGACAGACAGACAGACAGACAGACAGACAGACAGACAGACAGACAGACAGACAGACAGACAGACAGACAGACAGACAGACAGACAGACAGACAGACAGACAGACAGACAGACAGACAGACAGACAGACAGACCGACCGACCGACCGACCGACCGACCGACCGACCGACCGACCGACCGACCGACGACTGATCAGACCAAGCAATGATGACAGCCAAGACTTTCCTTAAAGTGAAATCTACACTTTCCGTTTGTAGATGGAGCCACAAAACCTTTTCTGATTCTCAGTGAAGTACGTCCATCAATATTTTGTCATCTTATTCTTTGTCATCTTTACATTATTCTTTTTTCGCTCGTGCATAAATAAGCAACTGCTTACCCCTAAACTCAAAGCTATTACCGTAAAGTTTCGACCTCCAGGAAGTAGTAATACACACAAATAAATCCTGTTTTAGCAACAATTGTTGATAGTAATTTGCGTCTTTTATATGATGATGATGATGATGATGATGATGATGATGATGATGATGATGATGATGATGATGATGATGATGATGATGATGATGATGATGATGTTTAATAACACATTTTCGCATTATAAATGAATTACAATATGTTTACAATAATTAGAATTTTACATAGAATAAAAATTACAAAATTATTTAAAAACTTTACTTAATCGGTTAAAAACTACATATAATTACTTTGCTAATTGCTTAAAAAGCTCTATAAATTTAAACATAAGTTTCCATCAACCTAATTTGACAATTTCGTGTTAGCCGTAGAGATTGTATTCGGGAAAAAGCTATTTTTAAAACGCTCTGTTCTACACTTATACAATGTCCAATTGTTCGAGGTTCTAGTGAGATAGTCGTGTGCGCATGCCCTGGTCTGGGTCACATATTGCGCGAGGGAGCCACCTGTAGCTATCTTCATCAAAGTCTTCACACAGAGATCTTCCCGCCTAGTGTCTAACCTTGGGCAGCCAGCCAACTGTAGTGCCTCTTTGTATGTTTGTCCGGAGGGTATAGATAACACACAGAGAGAAAGACTGTATTTTAAAAACTATACTGTTCCCTTATTGGCTATATTTGTTTTGTAACTGGTATAATTTACCTCTCATACATTCCTTAGTCTTGCCAGTGTTTCTGCAGTGACCAATTCTTCTTCCACTTTATTCCCCGTTACTAATTTTTAACCATGTCCCCTTTTCTCTCAGGAACTCTTCACTGAACATCGCTCACCAATCGTCCAATGTGACTTCTCGCCCAGTGGCAATCTTGTGGCTAGTGTAGACTCAGATGGAATAGTAAAGTATGTTAAAGATATTTCACCATTTTTCAAATTTACCAAACATTTAGCTCCTATTTATTGAAAGCGTGAAGGTAGATTTAGGAAAATGAAATGGTGGTAAACTAGCGTTTCGCGTGGAGCCCTTCAACAGTGTATCATTCTACTCTGACGAAGGGCTCCACTCCTCGAAACGTCAGTATTTCGTTATTACCAATCTTGGCAGTTTGATCACCTTTTCATTTTGCTCTATCTAAAACACTGCCAACCCAGCACTCTATTTTTTACTCTGATGAAGGACTCGAAACGTCAGTATTTCATTTTATAAAATAACATGTATACTACGCGAGCCCTGATTGGTCAATTGGATACTCTGATCCAAACACGGAAAATTCCCGCCAAAACGATTTTTTGAAAATGTCGGACAGTTGTGATTATTTTATAAAAGAAATACCAAATGAGTTTTTTCCGTGTTTGGGGAGACTCTTATCCAAACACTTGGGAAGTTGCTCGACTTTCGAAAAGCTAAAAACACTCGCCTATACGGCTCGTGTTTTGTTACGCTTTTCTCGTCTCGCAATTTCCCGCGTGTTTGGATTAGAGTATCCAAACACGGAAAATTCCGCCAAAACGATTTTTTTGAAAATGTCGGACAGTAGCTATATCATATTCACTTGTGACTATTTTATAAAAGAAATACCAAATGGTTTTTTCCCGTGTATTTTGGACTCTTATCCAAACACTTGGGAAATTGCTCGACTTTCGACCTACGGCTCGTGTTTCGTTACGCTTTTCTCCAGTCTCGCAATTTCCCGTGTGTTTGGATTAGATTGGTATTTCTTTAATCAAAACTATTCTTGGTATTTTACCACCTTTTCACTTAGCTCTACCCTAAACACTATCTACACAGCCCTTTACGTGTTTACACTGTCGGTAAAGCGTATTGCTGTTTTATTAAACATATTTATGGTGAGAAGATTGTTGTTGATGTTAGTGACTGACGCTTCGACGGCCTCAGTCAGCGGCGGTCATCTTCAGAGTCAAGTGATTGAATGAGGCCACTCAGTGACTAACGTCAACAACAGTCTTTCTCAAGACTACACTAACCTAGTAGACGATCAATTTTCACAAATATGTGCTACTAATCCTAGGTTCAAACCATTTACTTTATATTTATGGTGTATCTTTTTCTAGAGTATGGAAGCACAGACCGCTTCTTTCGACCGTTGCAACGGTTATGTCGAAATCATCGCTGCTTTGTATTGAATGGGCGAGCAAAAGTGATAAAGTGGTAAGTCCTATCATGTGCAAGGTTTGTCGCGTGACCATAAATGAATCAACATTTGACAGTCTGAGTTCCCTCCAGCCATAGTCAGTGGAGGGGGATGGTTTGGAAACTCGGCAAAAGTCATTGTTCTATGTTTTTGTTCAATTTGTCTAAGCCCTAAGGGGCCGTTTACATGAATCTGGATTGAGTTTCAGTCCGGATTGAACTCATTCCCCTTCTGATCAAACCCCTTTATCTGTTTACATGAATCCGGATTGAGATTAGCTCATTCTGGATTGAGTTCAACGCGTTTCTCATTCCGGATTGAAATCTCATTCTGGATTGAAATTTCGTTCCGGAATCATGTAAAGGCAGTGCGAGTTTCATTCCGGAATGAAAAACGTGACAGAGAGGACTAGAACAAACAATGCATGCGTGTTTTCAAATGTTTACGGGTTTCAGGCGACAGGCGGATTTCAATCCAGAAACCCAATTCCCATGTAAACACGGATTGACTTCGCTAATTCAATCCGGATTGAAACTCAATCCGGATTCATGTAAACGGCCCCTAATTTCACAGTCACTGAACGTATTGTATTTTCTGTATAATGAAGTAGTCATCCAATAGCAACGTTCGGGTTTAATTAGTGCAGTCCTTCGTCGTCACATGTTGTAAGTCCTTTGTTCGTTGTGTAGTCCTTCGTCGTCACGTGTCCATAGAATTTCCTTTCTTCAACCAATTGCCTTCCTCCAACATGAACACAATAACATGACCGTTGCATAATCTTGAAAGACAATGGAGCTTCCAAACCACCCCCCTCCACTAATCCTGCTCCAGCGAAAACCCAGCTATATGTAACAGAGGTTATTGGATTACGACATTTGCATGTACATTGGTCTGTATTGTTTGTTTTTTTCGCAGCTTTTACTGGGAACTAGTAACGGGAAAATTCGTCTTTACGACACAGAAACGAAAACGACGCGATATGATGTTTCGACGGACTCACAATTTACGAGGTACGACTTAGGAAATTCCACAACTCATTTACCATAATTCAGCTGTTTGAATTAAAGAAAACGTTTATTCAAAGATTTGAAGCTTGGCTTGGTTGTTACATTTTAATATTAATTCGAGCGGTAGAATGATGTAATGCAATGCAATGCAATGCAACGCAACGCAACGCAACGCAACGCAACGCAACGCAACGCAACGCAACGCAACGCAACGCAACGCAACGCAACGCAACGCAACGCAACGCAACGCAACGCAACGCAACGCAACGCAACGCAACGCAACGCAACGCAACGCAACGCAACGCAACGCAACGCAACGCAACGCAACGCAACGCAACGCAACGCAACGCAACGCAACGCAACGCAACGCAACGCAACGCAACGCAACGCAACGCAACGCAACGCAACGCAACGCAACGCAACGCAACGCAACGCAACGCAACGCAACGCAACGCAACGCAACGCAACGCAACGCAACGCAACGCAACGCAACGCAACGCAACGCAACGCAACGCAACGCAACGCAACGCAACGCAACGCAACGCAAACGCAACGCAACGCAACGCAACGCAACGCAACGCAACGCAACGCAACGCAACGCAACGCAACGCAACGCAACGCAACGCAACGCAACGCAACGCAACGCAACGCAACGCAACGCAACGCAACGCAACGCAACGCAACGCAACGCAACGCAACGCAACGCAGTGCAACGCAACGCAACGCAACGCAACGCAACGCAACGCAACGCAACGCAACGCAACGCAGTGCAGTGCAGTGCAGTGCAGTGCAGTGTAGTGTAGTGTAATGTAGTGTAACGCTACGCTACACTACGCTACGCTACACTACACTACACTACACTACACTACACTACACTACACTACACTACACTACACTACACTACACTACACTACACTACACTACACTACACTACACTACACTACACTACACTACACTACACTACACTACACTACACTACACTACACTACACTACACTACACTACACTACACTACACTACACTACACTACACTACACTACACTACACTACACTACACTACACTACACTACACTACACTACACTACACTACACTACACTACACTACACTACACTACACTACACTACACTACACTACACTACAATACAATAAAATACAACGCAACGCAACACGAGGTGAGGTGAGGTGACGCGAGGTAATGTAATGTAATGTAATGTAATGTAATGTAATGTAATGTAATGTAATGTAATGTAATGTAATGTAATGTAATGTAATGTAATGTAATGTAATGTAATGTAATGTAATGTAATGTGGTGTAGTGTAACGTAATGTTGCTAACCAAAATGTAGTTCTCCCAACATCCAACTTCAATCCATGTTTTCTGTCTCGCTAGAGTTGTGTCGTTAGCTTCTAGTCCGACTGGAACGTCATTTGTCTGCTCTGCCACAACGGACAACAAACCGTCAGTGTCATCTGTATTTAAGCATGCTCTCTCCACGGAGCAAGAAAAGAACATAGAGGTCACGCAGTTAGGAACATTGCTACTTTGGGATTTAAAAACTATGAAGTTAGAGGTAAGGGCGAAGTAGTACTTTTTTTACATCTGGCGCCTTTCCAGCTCATATATTTACTCTGATGAAGGGCTCCGCTCGAAATGTCAGTATTTCGTTATCAAAACTAATTTCAGCAGTTTACCACCTTTTCACTTTGCTCTATGTAAAACACTGCCTGCGCAGCATTCTACTTTTTTAGATTGTTAACAGTTGGCAGAACAACATTATATACTTTGGTCTTTATTTAGCGTCATTTACCGTTGGGATTTTCTGCAACTCGGATCAACTGTATCGTGTATAACCACAACGGCACACTGCTGGTCACTGGAGGAGCTGATGGAATGATAAGATTATACGGTACGTTAGGGGTTGTCGAAGGAAGGTATATGTCTTAGGCTACGTTTACACGCGGTACCGGACGAATTCGAGACCGGTCTCTCTCTTTTCCGCAGAGGCTTCTATTAATTATTCTGGTTAGTCGCAGGCGCACGGGCAAGAGAGAGACCGGTCTCGAATTCGTCCTATTTCGCCGTCGGTTCCGAATTCGTCCGGTACCATGTAAACGGGGTCTAATACTGAGACATGGACATATGTAGTATATGTTGTACAGGCGTGTCGTATACTGAAGTATGTTGTATAGAGGCGTGTCATACTACTCATACAGAAGTATATGTTGTAGATGCGTGTCATACTACTCTTACACAGGTCTGTTGGGGAGGCGTGTCATACTAATACAGAGGTATATGTTGTATAAAGGCGTCATTCTACTCATACAGAGGTATATGTTGTATAGAGGCGTGTCATACTACTCTTACAGAGGTATACGTTGTATAGGGGCGTGTCATACTACCTTACAGAGGTATACGTTTTATATAGGCGTATCATACTACTCTTACAGAGGTATACGTTGTATAGAGGCGTGTCATACTACTCTTACAGAGGTATACGTTTTATAGGGGCGTGTCATACTACTCTTACAGAGGTATACGTTGTATAGAGGCGTGTCATACTACTCTTACAGAGGTATACGTTGTATAGAGGCGTGTCATACTACTCTTACAGAGGTATACGTTGTATAGAGGCGTGTCATACTACTCTTACAGAGGTATACGTTTTATAGAGGCGTGTCATACTACTCTTACAGAGGTATACGTTGTATAGAGGCGTGTCATACTACTCTTACAGAGGTATACGTTTTATAGGGGCGTGTCATACTACTCTTACAGAAGTATATGTTGTATAGAAACGTGTCATACTACTCTTACAGAGGTATATGTTGTATAGAAACGTGTCATACTACTCTTACAGAGGTACATGTTGTACAGAAACGTGTCATACTACGCATACAGAGGTACATGTTGTAGGGAGGCGTGTCATACTACTCTTACAGAGGTATATGTTCTATAGAGGCATGTTGTGTAGGGCGTGTCATACTAATAGGGGCGTGTCATACTACTCATATAGGATCATATGTTGTAGAGGCGTGTCACACTACTTTTACAGAAGTATATGTTGTATAGAGCCATATACTACTCATGCAGAAGTACATGTTGTATAGAGCCATATACTACTCATACAGAAGTATATGTTGTATAGAGACATAACATACTACTCATACAGAGGTATATATGTTTAGAATGTATGTCTTGAACAGAAGCATATTTTAAAGAAGTGTCCATCTTTGGTGTATTTAAACTCTGTAATTTCTTTAAGATACGCGATCTTACGACTGCTTGATGTCTTGGATAGCGCACTCTGGTCAAGTCAACTCTGTGCAGTTCAGTGTGGATGAAACATCTGTGTTTAGCATGGGGCGAGATAACCAGGTTGGTATTAACAATTATGGTTTGTCCTTGGCACTGTTTCTTGGCTGAAAATTGAGTATCTAAATCGGGGGTTTCAGTTTTGCGCGAATCAAAATTGTGAATAATTATCGTCGTTTGTGTTGCCTTCTAGTTTTTGCAGTGGAGTTTAAGAAAGATGGGTCTAAAAACAGCAACTTTGGCGACACATGAAGGAATGAGTGGTCCACGCGATAATGTACTGTCAGGTCGAACGAAGCATGGTGTTTTTAGCAGATTGTTTACGTTTGACTGCAAGGGCGATCATCTTCTGACATGTTCACCCACATCAGGAGTTATTTACAAGGTTAGTTGTGTAGTGATATGGTGTGTGGTTATGCCATGTCTGTCTGTCTGTCTGTCTGTCTGTCTGTCTGTCTGTCTGTCTGTCTGTCTGTCTGTCTGTCTGTCTGTCTGTCTGTCTGTCTGTCTGTCTGTCTGTCTGTCTGTCTGTCTGTCTGTCTGTCTGTCTGTCTGTCTGTCTGTCTGTCTGTCTGTCTGTCTGTCTGTCTGTCTGTCTGTCTGTCTGTCTGTCTGTCTGTCTGTCTGTCTGTCTGTCTGTCTGTCTGTCTGTCTGTCTGTCTGTCTGTCTGTCTGTCTGTCTGTCTGTCTGTCTGTCTGTCTGTCTGTCTGTCTGTCTGTCTGTCTGTCTGTCTGTCTGTCTGTCTGTCTCTGTCTGTCCGTCCGTCCGTCCGTCCGTCCGTCCGTCGTCTGTCTGTCTGTCTGTCCGTCCGTCCGTCCGTCCGTCCGTCCGTCTGTCTGTCTGTCGTCTGTCTGTCTGTCTGTCTGTCTGTCTGTAATGGTTTACCAACTTCAAGCTGAAAAACACTAACAACAGTTAAACACATTGTTGAAAAACAAGATTTGTGCACGTTTAGAAACGTTCCAACAAAAAAATCACAGAAAATTTGCCGAATTTCCATATCTCAATCCATGCGATTCAGAGCCCCTTTCCGACCTACGCAAGCTTCGAGGGAAAGTGGGCTCTGCCACAGAATAGTAATACAACCAGAAGTCCAACTCAAGTGAAAACTTGTCCGTATTTCTTCAATGCGCAGGCGCGATATTTTACGCCATACGACGCCATCCTGGCAAGCTCCCCCGGCAGTTTTAACCTTCTTTTGAAGGTCCAAACTGCCAGGGGAACTTGCAGGATGGCGAGGAATCAAGATGCGCGAGGCGACATGCGCGAGGATATAAACTTCAAAGGTTCCGACGCGAGTTGGACTTCTGGTTGTATTACTATTCTGTGGCTCTGCCAACAAACTCGATATTTCTTTTTGAGCATGCGTGAACGGTTGCCAAGATACTATTTTGGGCCCAGGCTCTAACGCGTCACTTCCTATTTTCCTGCTTACGCGTGTTCGTAAACTAGAACTTGTTTAACCAGTTTAAAACCTGACTGACTCGCCCCAAACTTGGGGCAAAGATCGAGTTTGTTGGCAGAGCCCACTTTCCCCCGAAGCTTGCGTAGGTCGGAAAGGGGCTCTGACTCGCAGGGTACTCTAACTATATTGAGCCACTGGAACTCATATGGTAGACCGAGGTTGTTTTCGATATTTATACCCTGGGAACTAGTCAATCCGTACGTGTGTCACAAGTGTAATAAAAGTAGCGTGCTGCGTAGGCAGTGTAGAAACAACAATCGAAATATAGTAAGGTTAGATATACTGCCGAAACAGAGAACGTAGGAGTCTAACGTTTCGAGCGAAGGCCCTTCGTCAGAGAGAAACGTGGGGCGAAGGGCCTTCGCTCGAAACGTTAGACTCCTACGTTCTCTGTTTCGGCAGTATATCTAACCTTACTATACTTCGTGTATCACAAGTACTTGTTGGGCTACAAGTCGCATTGTGTCAGTTTATTTTCAGAAAATGTTTTTCTATGTTAGTAGTGTTTTTAGCTTGAAGTTGGTAAAGTTTTTTCGTTTGTTTTTGCTGTACAAGCTGTTGTAAGTTGAACTCAGAGAGAAAAAAACCGTACAATAAATTGACACAATGCGGCTATGTAATCGAGTGAAATGCCCAATATCATTTATAATATACCCAATTCTCTCCTGGCATTACCACCTTATTATATATACAGAAACGCCCTCCGTGGTCAGAGCATTGCACTAGAATCGCAAGGTCGTGGGTTCAATTCCTGCCGGAAGGCCTGTGTAGTTGCATTTTTCGCAACTGATCCCGGTTTGGTCTTAAACTGTATATATTCTACACTCGAATTTTCCTTCACCCTAAATCCTTAGAACATGCTATGTAATCGAGTGAAAAGCCCAATATTACTTATAATATACCCAATTCTCTCCTGGCATTACCACCTTATTATATATACAGAACTCGCGATCAAGCTCTCGGCAACGCCCTCCGTGGCTCAATGGTCAGAGCATTGCACTTGAATCGCAAGGTCGTGGGTTCAATTCCTGCCGGAAGGCCTGTATAGTTGCATTTTTCGCAACTGGTCCCGGTTTGGTCTTAAAATGTGTATATATTCTACACTCGAATTTTCCATCACCCTAAATCCTTAGAACATGCTATGTAATCGAGTGAAATGCCCAATATCATTTGTGACACACGTACGGTTTGACTAGTTCCCAGGCGCATAAATATCGAAAAACAACCTCAGTCTACCATCTGAGTTCCAGTGGCTCAATGGCGAGAGCGTCCGGCTGGCATTCGGAAGGTTCTGGTTTCGAGTTCTGTCTGGAGCTCAGAGTTTTTCTCTGAGTTTAAAGTTTATATGAAACTAAAATTAAGTTTGTCTTATTTGAAAGAACTCTTAAAATAATGAGGAATATCAATGTACAGCTTTTTCATATTTTACTTAGTTCTTGAGATATTTAGACTTATGTGATATTCAAATGAGATAACTTATGGTTCGTTTTTTTCTAATTAACATATTCGAAAATCGCGAATATTTTTAAGATTATTGAACAAAATCACTTAAAACTTTGCATATTGCTACAGTTCATGCAACTAAACATGAAAGACAAGTTACAAGTGATTTTGATCAATAATCTTAAAAATATTCACGATTTTCGAATATGTTAATTAGAAAAAAACGAACCATGTTATCTCATTTGAATATCACATAAGTCTAAATATCTCAAGAACTAAGTAAAATATGAAAAAGCTGTAAATTAATATTCCCCATTATTTTATTTTCCCCCATTTAATTTTCGTTTCATATACACTTTAACTTACGACAGCTTGTACAGCAAAAAACATGCAACACGTATGGCTTTCCAATACTTCTCTCCTTACCAGTAAAATCGTCTGGCGTTCAGCCCCGGTCAAACGAGGATGAGAGTTGATGAGAGTCGGTGGGAGTTGCAACTCTGCAAGACATCAAGATTTGACCATGTAACTCCTGTGCTAATGATATACCCTGCATTGGCTGCCTATTAAATTTCGCATTAGCTATAAAATACTTATCCTTACTTTCAAGGCGATTCATGGCCTGGCGCCTGAATATATTATTAATTTAATAGGTATTCGGGAAAGATCTATATATAGTCTTCGATCTAACAGTGGATTACTTCTTAATCAAACTAGTGCTAAACTCAGAAAGACATTAGGGGATAGGTCATTTACATCTGCTGCCCCAACACTCTGGAATAAGCTACCGTTACATATTCGGAACACGGACAATTTTACAAGTTTTAAGAATATTTTAAAGACTCACTTTTTTAAGATTGCGTTTAATGTTTAAGTAGATTAATTATTTTATGTATGTAATTAGATTAGTTACATTAATTATTTTATATGTTTATATCAATTCCTGTAAAGCGCATTTGATCATATTCAAATGTTAATTTGCGCTATAAAAGTTTTAATTATTATTATATTATTATTATATTATTATTATTACTCTTGGTCGCGTTTGACCACCAACTCTCATTGACTCCCATGCACTCTTATCAACTCTCATCAACTTTGAGCTGGTTCAAATTTTAATGAGAGTTGATGAGAGTTTTTGCTCGTTTGACCGGTCATGAGAGTTGGCATATGAGAGTTGATGAGAGTTTAGCGGCTAGCGGTTTGCATTTTGCCATCTTGCCTTTCCTTGTCATGAAATTGTTTCGACTGTATTCGCGACTTTTCGTGACAAGGAAAGGCAAGAATGCAAAATAGATCTGTCTATTTATTTGTCCAGTACGAGATTGAAAAAATACGAACTTTGTTTACCTCGAAATCCGTTCCTAGTCTCCCTGCTATGCGCGGTAAATCCTACAACTCTCGTCCTCGTTTGACCGGGGCATGAGAGTTGAGAAAACTCTCAGACAAACTCTCGCTTGCCAACTCTCATCCTCGTTTGACCGGGCCTTTAGACGAAGTAAAAACACAGAATAAAGACTATACAGAAGGGCCACTTAGCGGTACAACGTGTCCTCGTATTTTTATGCAAAAATATGCAGTTTACTGGCTAGGACAGCCAGTTCAGCGTGCTTATTGGCCAGAACATGCAGTTTACTGGCTGAGCAACATGCGTAATGCGACATGCGCGGAGACAAAAACTTCAAAGGTTCCGACCCGAGTGGCCCTTCTGCTTAGTCTTTATTCTGTGGTAAAAAGATAAAGTTGTTCTGCAACAGTGTATCCCCTTTTAAACTGTATTATATATTCTCACCATCATCTGTTTTTTTCTTGTTTTAGTACAACAAAAGCGACAATTCACTACAACATGTGTTTTCAATCGGTGAACACAAATCCCACGTAACCAGCGTGGACTGGAGTACCGCCGTTGATTGTATAACCTGTTTAACCGGTTCTTTAAACGGTCCTATTCGCTTGACAACCCTTCTTAAACAATGAAATCTATCTAGTTCACAATCACTCCCTTTATTTTAAATTAACTTGTACATAAAAAAATTGTAAAAATAACTAGTTTTATAGACAATGGAATGGTTTTCTACCCCAAGCAACACTCGACAATACTAAATGTTTTAGGGATTTTTGGCGAAGGAACATTCCTAGTGTTAGAATATATACATTTTTCAAGTGCCTATGAAACGAAAATTAAGTTTGTCTTATTTGAAAGAACACTTAAAATGATAAAGTAACATCTTTTGAAGTTTTCCGTTTTCTTCCTTCGTTGTTGAGATATTTCAGTTTAGGTGAGGTATAATATACACTTAATATGTCTGCTCCCGAGGGAAACAGTTAGTTTTGTTTTCCCGAGAGTCTTGATATTTCCCGAGACGAAGTCCAGGGAAACAAAACAAACTGTTTCCCGAGGGAGCAGACAGTAAGTGTTTTGTTATACAGGGTGTATCAAAAAAAAGGCTACCCTTAGAAAATATAATTAACATTCTTTTCAAATAACCTATTGTATATATTGACAGCCCTGGACACATACGCGTTGCTCTGTGGTCAGTTGAACCATTTTTAATCGAACTGATATGAATATAATTAACATTTTTATTTCAGTTATGCTCCTTCATACGTTTAGAAGTTATCGTAATTTCCCAGGTGTATACGACCATTTGTTTTTACGCATCCATGACTTCAGAGGTGTCCAGGGCTGTCAATATACAATAGGTTATTTGAAAAGAATGTTAATTATATTTTCTAAGGGTAGCCTTTTTTTTTATACACCCTGTATAGCTTGAGTTTCGCTGAATAATTTCGACGTTTATCAAGGGAAAGTACACAAAAGACAAACGCTAAGGACTTACCAAAACATTTCGCCTGGCTCCGTAATTTCCGGCACTTCAACCAAACAAATATCAGTCTCAGAACAAAAGAACAGCAATACATTTCTCCAGTTAATCTTCACACATGCTTTGAAGACCTATAAATATTCTTTTTTCGTACCAAACAAGCTTTTGTTTATAGGATGCCGTGAAGAGTTCAAAGTTCTAGCGGGCAACAATTGAAAACTTATTGACCGATCAGGCAATAAGTTCTCAATTATTGCCCGCTCGGTAGACAATGAAATTTAGCTACGGTCATGTGACCACAAACCAACCAATGACAGTCATCGTTGTATCCAGCGAAACTCTAGCTATTAGCAATACGCGTTGTAATTTCTTTAACTTGCAACGCAACTCTGTTGCACGTATTACCACCCACCTTAAACATGCATTGTCACGCAACATTGGTTTTGTTGCAAGTTGAAAAAATTTGTTGAAAAAAGTAGACTCTAGTTCTACTTGCTGCAACATACTGATTCAACTTGCAACGAGATGATTGTTGTGTGACAATGTTAATTTTCGTTCCTTATGCACTTTAAGAATACCAAATATTACGATATATACTCAATTCTCTACCGGCATTTGCACATATATACAGAATTCGTGACCAACTGCCTCCGTTTATATAGATCAGTGGTCAGAAAACGCTGCACTCTAGGGTCGCGGGTTAGTTTGGTATGTCGCGCTTTCACAACTGGTCCCGGTTTGGGCTTAAACTGTATCATGGTTAATGGAGGGGGATGGTTTGGAAACTCGGCAAAAGTCATCGTTCCATGCTTTTGTTCAATTTGTCTAATTTCACAGTCACTGAACGTATTGTATTTTCTGTATAATGAAGTAGTCATCGAATAGCAACGTTCGGGTTTAATTAGTGTAGTCCTTCGTCGTCACGTGTTGTAAGTCCTTTGTTCGTTGTGTAGTCCTTCGTCGTCACGTGTTGTAAGTCCTTTGTTCGTTGTGCAGTCCTTCGTCGTCACGTGTCCATAGAATTTCCTTTCTTCAACCAATTGCCTTCCTCCAACATGAACTATTGTGTTCATCAACATGACCATTGCATAATCTTGAAAGACCATGTAGCTTCCAAACCACCCTCCTCCACTAACTATGACTGCATATATTCTCAGACTCGAGATTTTCCTTCACCAAAAATCTTTAAAATATATCGCTAGTTAGGTCTGTTTGTCAGCTTGACAAAAACCACCTTGTTTTCGCAAAAGGGAAACAACAGTAATTCAAATGTAATAATTGTACGAAGAAAGGTTAAATCGAAAGTAATATATTATATGAATTACATCCACAAGACTCCTAGATATTCCTACTTTGACGTCTGTACTGCGGTATTTACGTCTTGTTACTCCAAACAGGGCAGAAATCGAACTATAGTGAAAACTGTTGTCAAATTTTGCCTATACAATTTTGAAACATGAGAGAATCTTAATTTTTCTATTTTAATTAAACGAAACTGTCAAATTCTTTGTACAAATACTTTGTCTTCTCTTAAATAAATTCCACACCAGAGATTTTTATTGAAAATTCAAAACAGTTCCAGGTCTTAAAGTTAAATTGATATATGGAATAAAAAAATACTATAGATTTTATGTATATTTTAACAACCGTGAATGTCGTTACGTTGCTATGATGCTATTAAAGAGCTGGTTTCAGTAGCATTCGTGGCTGACATAAAGTGTAGACAGCCCTTTCTTGGCCAACATTTTATTACGAAAAACTCCTAGCCATTGTCTTTCGCGTTGACTGGTAAAAGTTGATGCATTGGCAATAAAAATTAAGTTTATCTCATTTGAAAGAACTCGCCAAATGGTATAAGAAGACCTTTTACAATTTTTCCGTATCTGTTTTGGTTTTGGAAATATGTTGACTAAAGACAGCGTGCTGTCCGCCATCTTGGAATTATTTTCGATATGCAAAATTATGCATGTGACGACATAACCAGGGTAAAGTGAAATTTTTATCTTGCCAAACTTATGAGCTAGAAACTCGATTTTTTTGTTGCGCTATTTCCATTTTAAATTGACCACAACAATTAACAAGCCTTCCATGGAAATCTGGTCACCCACGGAGTAGTTTCATCAGGGTTGTGACGTCACCAATTTCCTAGTTAATTAGACCCAATATTACAACAAGATGGCGGACAGCACGCTGTCTTTGGTCGAAATATTTCCAAAACCAAAACAAATACGGAAAAATTGTAAGAGGTCTTCTTATACCATTTGACGAGTTCTTTCAAATGAGACAAACTTATTTTTTTATTGCCAATACCCTTTAATCCTTTACTGGCCACAGCCTGTTGCTTTTTGGCAACTTATTCATTTTACTCTGGCTAACGCCAAACTATTTTACCCGTCAAGGGGAGAGCTCCCGGAAACCTGGCCGATAAATAGTTTTATTGTTTGGCTGGGTTTGATTTCCGGTCCGTACGCAAAACGACGCACGCTGATTGGTTCCTGAGAGGTCGGGATTTTACGATATTGACCGACCGGTCAATACGCTTTTTTCTCGACCCTGTAAGTTTGGGCGGGAACATTTCCGAGTTGATTTGAATACAAATAAAAGAGAAATAGGTATCTTTATTCAAATATTCTGAACAATAAAATGTGTTAGAACATCACTGCTAGTTTTCTTTAAAGCTGTTTATCTAAAAACACGACAAATAAAAGCCGAACTGGTGTAAATAAGAAGGCCAAGAAGCGACACGAAAAAGTCAACAGGTAAGGTAAACAGCATACTCCGAAGACGAAAACAACGCTCGAAGCTTAAAAATAAAATGAACCAATAGCCATATAAGAAATTCCTTATTAACCTCGTTTGCTCGGTCCGTACTAGAAAGTATTTGCCCTCGGTTTTATCGCACAAACCTCGCTCCTTCGTCGCTCGGTCTGTACGCAAACCTCAGGCAAATACTTTCCCGTACAGACCTCGCACTCGGTTAATAAGTCTTTAAAATGTTATAATTCGTGTATTTAAATTCTAAATTTTGTGTATTTCAAATCAGGGAAGTTCTTGTTATTATAAGTAGACTACAAAGTAAAGACGACAAAAATTCAAGTCTACATTCTTCTTCTAAAAATTCTACCATAACTATACAAAGACTTGACGACGAATGAAGTTACAAATTCCAATTTGGGCAGTTGTTGTAAAATATGAAAAAT
>OZ036007.1:3495467-3560467 GCA_964035015.1 Corallium rubrum | reverse complement strand
GAAGAGAAGGGAAGGGAAGGGAAGGGAAGGGAAGGGAAGGGAAGGGAAGGGAAGGGACGGGACGGGAAGGGAAGGGAAGGGAAGGGAAGGGAAGGGAAGGGAAGGGAAGGGAAGGGAAGGGACGGGAAGGGAAGGGAAGGGAAGGGAAGGGAAGGGAAGGGAAGGGAAGGGAAGGGAAGGGAAGGGAAGGGAAGGGAAGGGAAGGGAAGGGAAGAGAGAAGAGAAGAGAAGAGAAGAGAAGAGAAGAGAAGAGAAGAGAAGAGAAGAGAAGAGAAGAGAAGAGAAGAGAAGAGAAGAGAAGAGAAGAGAAGAGAAGAGAAGAGAAGAAAAGGAGAAAAAAAGATAAATGGACGAAGGGAAAGAAAAGAAATGGAGAAAAAAAAGAAATAAAAAAGAAGAAAACGGAAGAGAAGAGGAAGAGAAGGAGGTGGATAAACAACATTTCTCCATACTCGATAAGCCATAAGTTTAACAAGTCCATCCTCAATTTCCTGTAATTCTTTTATAGTTCTCGTAATGCAGCTCTTGTCAAGAACATTGTTTGCTTCAATTGATTCCATGGAATCTTTAAAAAGAAAAACCCGCAACGGGCAACATCAGGACAAAAGCAAAACATCTGACTCGTACCCAGTCGTCTCTCGAGATTTGAGGTTTGCCGTGCCTGATGGGAATGTTCAAATCTGTTTGTTTGATCATTCCAACAATGCGCAGTCGAAATTTACCAACCTCAATTTCCCGTTGCGCCTGCAAGCTCCCCCTCATTAATTTAAGATCTTTGATCGGGTAAGAGCTTTGACAATAGAGACCTTAAGATCCCCGGGTTCGGTTTACGGGTACGGGTAATCTACCTATTGTGACAGCATATATCCAGATATCACTAAGGTTCGACTCTTTAGGACGGCACGCGCAAAATATATATAATGGCATAAGTCACGCGACTGCCATCATTAGAAAGAGCTCGTCAAGAGCTTTCAAATGAATTGTGACTCGGCATATTTCCAGACATTGCTAAAGTTCGATTCTTTAGGGAGTATTGCACAAATTATAACGTCATAAGTCACTAGAGTTGCGTTTCCTAAATCTGTCTAATTTAAGGTCTTCCAACACAGTACGATTGTCGTATATGTCATACGCCAGAATGACAATCGTATACCAACCTTGTTCCCAGGGCCTTTTTGAAATTGGGAAGGCGGGAAAAGGATAAAGGATAAAGGATAAAGGACTGGTGGCTAATCATCCTTACTTGCAGCCAGCGGCTGAATTGCGAAGGACGCAGATCAACGTGGCCGTGTCGAGGCATATCAAAGGCGCTCCAGGCAGCCGCCAACGACACAGTTCAGACCACGGATCACAGCTAAGATGTTAGGTGTATAAGGCAAGGCCATGGTATCGGCTGGTCACAGCACCGAGAAATACTGGGTGTAATAACTTAGCAATTCAATTTAGTATGCAAAATCATTCTGAGTAATGGAGTCCCGAGGGAGAAGTTCATTGTAATGGCGGTCCCATTGGCGGTCCGTTAAAACTATCTGATCATAACTGGCACAAAACTATGCATAAATATGTTCCCAGAGGAATGTTTAAAGTGAAAATGAAGCGAAAATTAAATCAGTCTTATTTGAAAGAACACTTAAAATGATAGAGTAACATCTTTTCCAGTTTTTCGTTTCCTTGCTTCGTTCTTGATAAGTTTCAGTTTGTTTGACATGCAAATTAAACATTTTGACGTCATGACATGCATAATGAGTTATAGAAAAAGGTTATATATCTTTGATATTGTCAAATATAATTACCTGAAAGTCTACATGTTTAGTGTTCTGGAGGAAACACACCCACATGCTTCCTTTGAATTCATTTGGTTTGATAATAGCAAAGATACATAACTTTTTTTAACAACTCATTATGCACATGTGATGTCAAAATGTTTAATTTGCATATCAAACAAACTGAAATATCTCAAGAACGAAGCAAGGAAACGAAAAACTGCAAAAGATGTTACTCTATCATTTTAAGTGTCCTTTCAAATAAGAGTGACTTAATTTTCGTTTCATTTGCACTTTAAGAAAATCAACCAATGAAAATGCAGAGTCCACCAGCCGATGCTTTTTCCCGCCCTATCAATTTCAGGCTCTGTGATAAAGGCCATGGGAACGAGGTTGAATCGTATATAACAACAATCGTATCGTGTAGATTGGCCTTGATATCCGGTAAAAATGTAGCCAACAATCCCAAACTAACCTGAACTCAAAAATGTTCCATTTTGATGAGCCTCAGAAGGAATATTTGGTACTTCACTTACAGATATCCCGTCATGCTCGGTAGCTGTGCAACCGCTTAATACAGATTGAGCTGCGTTTTCTATTAAGGTGGCAAGAAGTTTTTTTAACGTTCTCACGTTGTTGATCCTTACACACATCTAGTGAGAAATAATTAAAAAATCACCATATAATATTTTTAACTTTATTTACACGGGGGGAATACCAGAGGGCGACGAAGTAAGGACATAACAGTCCATCTTTTGAACTAGAATAATGGAATGAGCAGTTAAGTCTAAAATTGGAGTTAGTCGCAAGTGGTTTAACCCCCCTGTTTTAAAGACAGATAAATAGACAAATAGACAGATGGACAGACAGGCAGACAACGCTAGACAATCAGACAAACAAACAAACAAACAAACAAACAAACAAACAAACAAACAAACAAACAAACAAACAAACAAACAAACAAACAAACAAACAAACAAACAAACAAACACACACATGCACACAGACAGACAGACAGACAGACAGACAGACAGACAGACAAACAAACAAACAAACAAACAAACAAACAAACAAACAAACAAACAAACAAACAAACAAACACAGACACACAGACACAGACACAGACACAGACACAGACACAGACACAGACACAGACACAGACACAGACACACACACACACACAGACACACACACACACACACACACACACACACACACACACACACACACACACACACACACACACACACACACACACACACACACAGACACAGACACACAGACACACAGACACACAGACACACAGACACACAGACACACAGACACACAGACACACAGACACACAGACACACACAGACACAGGCACAGGCACAGGCACAGGCACAGGCACAGGCACAGGCACAGGCACAGGCACAGGCACAGGCACAGGCACAGGCACAGGCACAGGCACAGGCACAGGCACAGGCACAGGCACAGGCACAGGCACAGGCACAGGCACAGGCACAGGCACAGGCACAGGCACAGACACAGACACAGACACAGACACAGACACAGACACAGACACAGACACAGACACAGACACAGACACAGACACAGACACAGACACAGACACAGACACAGACACAAACACAAACACAGGCACAGGCACAGACACACACACACACAGACACACAGACACACAGACACACAGAGACACACACACACACACACACACACACACACAGACACACAGACACACAGACACACACACACACACACACACACACACACACACACACACAGCGTTACCTCTGTTACCACTTTCTCACATTGTGCTCCACTACTCTCGATTCGGTTCACGGATAAGCAAGGTGGAACACATTCACCTGAAAAAAAGAAAAACCAAAAAAACCCCAATATAATACACTTCAATATAATAAAATAACAATATAAACACCTAAATGAATATAGTTTAATTATATGTGATTGGTCATCTACCGTGTTTATATCAAGCTAAGCAAACACGATTATGACGTCAAGGAAGTTTGGGAGAATTTGAAAGTACTTATGTAAATCCAAGTCTATGACTGGCGTTCACAGAAACCTTCAAATCAAAATATTGGCGTCAATGAACTTGCAGAAATGGTTCGTTTGTGAAGCCGTTCAATAAACTCGCAAGTTCAAATAAGTTCGTGTTTTACCAGGTATAAATACTCGGCTATTGCCTCGTGTCTGTATACCCAATGGCCTGTATCATTAACTAGACTGCGGTTGCCCTATCCCCCTGACTGACAGTTGAGTGACCGAGGGAGCACGGGTGGCGTGTGCTATTAGGGCTCTGCCTCTCACCAATAGTTAAGCCCGGTTAGATGGGGTAAGTACTTGGATGGGTGACCGTCTGGGAATAACCCCGTTCTCGGGGTGGGAACTCATGTGAGTAGAGTTTAGTTGGTCTCTCCTGTGTTTCGAGGGTTTTTCGCCGGGTTCTTGGGTTTTCCTCCCTCCGTAAAATCAACACCTATAGGTCTTAGTTGTAAATGGAGGACCATAAGAATAAGAATAAGAATAAGAATAAGAATAAGAATAAGAATAAGAATAAGAATAAGAATAAGAATAAGAATAAGAATAAGAATAAGAATAAGAATAAGAATAAGAATAAGAATAAGAATAAGAATAAGAATAAGAATAAGAATAAGAATAAGAATAAGAATAAGAATAAGAATAAGAATAAGAATAAGAATTCAAGATGGCGGTTTATGGGTCTTAGCCAGTGAGCTGTATATATAAACTGGAGTGATATCTGCTGTTCATTGACCAGGCAAAGATTGAAGTCAAACATGGCGGACATGTAGGCCTTAAAGTACGTATAGTTCCAGTCTCCTACGCGATCTTTTGACTGGATCAAACCACTGATCTCAAATAATAGACTCATTATACTGGATAGAGCATCTATTGTTTCGCGCGTGGCAAAAATTGAAGTCGGAAATGAGGCTAAAATTCTCGCGGCGGCCATATCCGGGGTGGGACCCACAATATTGCTGAATCATAGTTTTTGCCTCTGGTTTTCGCTTTAAATGATCAGATTTTTAACGAAAACCAGCTAAATTTTTGTGTTCTGTATCTGTCGCTATGGGAGAAGTTAAATGTGGCTGATTGAGAACCAAGTGGGTCCCACCTGAAATGGCCGCCGCTAATTTATTCCGACTTCACAGCGAGCACCGGATGCTCTATCCAGTATAATGAGTCTATTATTTGAGATCAGTGGATCAGACTTGACCAGACCGCGTAGAGGACTGGAACTGCACGTACTTCGCGCCCAAAAGGATCGCGGACTCTGGAAAACAAGATTGTCACAAAGATATATAGAGCTCACTGGTCTTAGCCTGGTCCTAGACTCCTAGTGATAACCGCTGACTTTTCTCTCATCAATAAATTTATAACTGGATTGACCGGTACGCGGGCGCGGCTGAGCCCACAGTCGAGGAAACATATTGGGCAGAATAAGGTAAGCGGTCGCCAATACGAGAGCCATCTTTGTTCCGACAATTTTTGGGCAGGACCTGCATCCCAGTTAATAATACACACCTGCTCGTTTATTAAACAATACATAAACATTGACTAACGATTAGAGCTGTACGACTAAATCTGAATGACTGGAAATGAAGTAATTACCAACCTTGTGAATCCGCAGTGTTACATCTTTCTTGCCCAGCGGTATTATGACGGCATGGTCTGACGTCAGTTTCCTGTACTTGGTTTAATGACCTAGATACGCATCGTTGACCAATAATATTCTCCAATTCATCGTCATTTATTCCACAGCTCTCTGCACTAATGACGAAATATCCGTAAAAGATGGCCACGGACTCCAACATCTGACAAGAAGAATAGAATTGAAAAATGTTTTATATAAAATGTCGAGCAGATCACTAATTGACTGATTCACTGACTTGTTGATAGAAACTGCTAGATAGACAGACAAACAGACAGATACTGACAGACAGACAGACAGACAGACAGACAGACAGACAGACAGACAGACAGACAGACAGACAGACAGACAGACAGACAGACAGACAGACAGACAGACAGACAGACAGACAGACAGACAGACAGACAGACAGGCAGGCAGACAGACAGACAAACAAACAAACAAACAAACAAACAAACAAACAAACAAACAAACAAACAAACAAACAAACAAACAAACAAACAAACAAACAAACAAACAAACAAACAAACAAACAAACAAACAAACAAACAAACAGATACATACTGCCAGACAGAGACAGACAAGCAGAGACAGACAGACAGACAGACAGCAGACAGACAGACAGACAGACAGACAGACAGACAGACAGACAGACAGACAAACAAACAAACAAACAAACAAACAAACAAACAGACAGACAGACAGACAGACAGACAGACAGACAGACAGACAGACAGACAGACAGACAGACAGACAGACAGACAGACAGACAAACAAACAAACAAACAAACAAACAAACAAACAAACAAACAAACAAACAAACAAACAAACAAACAAACAAACAAACAAACAAACAAACAAACAAACAAACAAACAAACAAACAAACAAACAAACAAACAAACAAACAAACAAACAAACAAACAAACAAACAAACAAACAGATACATACAGACAGACAGACAGACAGACAGACAGACAGACAGACAGACAGACAGACAGACAGACAGACAGACAGACAGACAGACACACACACACACACACACACAGACAAACAAACAAACAAACAAACAAACAAACAAACAAACAAACAAACAAACAAACAAACAAACAAACAAACAAACAAACAAACAAACAGATACATACTGACACAGACAGACAGACAGACAGACAGACAGACAGACAGACAGACAGACAGACAGACAGACAGACAGACAGACAGACAGACAGACAGACAGACAGACACACACACACACACACACACACACACACAGTACATAATATTGGTAGTGGTGTAAAACTACGGCAAAATACGAAATAGGAAACGCAAGTGATGGAGTAAAGTTGGGACGGGAAAAGACTATACCAACGAATACAAGAGCGACACCTCTCACTTTACTTACATCGCACAACTTTTGCGCCATACTCGTCCGACCTGCTTCTAGTCGTTCCTTCGTCTCCCTTCGTTCCTCGGGGCTCAGTCGTAAAGAATCGTGACCACTCGTAAGAGGCCTGGGGCACAAGAGCCGTGAAATATGACACACCACAGATATGACGCGATTGATGGCGCAGATCGAGTCCACCAAGGAACTGGAAACGGGAATCGAGTTGTTGTCACGGTAACCATTCACCACCAGTCCGTCTATGACGTCATATCCCGTGACGTCATCCCCCGTGACGTCATCCCCTGTGACGTCATTTCGGTCACACGACCTCCTATCTTCGAGATCACTCGCGTGGCTTCGTGCATCCGCGTAGAAACTCGAAGTCTCGGAGGACTGGGAGTCAATGCTGCTTGAAGCGGTCCGATAGCTGTGTGGATCGCACGAAGATGATTGGTTGACACTTCGTAATGACGAAGCCCCATTCGCCTTGCTGCCCAGAATTTTGTGGTGCAAGTAACTTTCCAAGCTACTAGAGGGATCTATTGTTGTGTTTTCCTCGGGTTTATTTGACGGTTTCTCTGCCTTCGGTGCTGTATCGCCATCTGGTGTATCCGATGATGGGCCATTCTTTTCCACCGCAATAGGACTTGCATTGCTTGTAGATTCTTGCTCCATAGCACTTCCACTTCGGCTGTTGATCTTGAAAAGAGAATTACAACAGATATCGTATTCATTCCAATACACTATAATACACAAGTAAACGGCTCCCTCAAATAAATGCACCCTAGTAACGGGGTGTTTATAGGGGCGCGAGCCAGCCCGGGTACACGCGTAAAAACGCACAACTTGTTCACGGTTGTCAACAGGCGTGAACAATGTTGTGCTGCTCGCCGTGAACAAGTTGTCAACAAGTTGTTCACTTATGGTTAGAACAACTTGTTTACGGATAAATCAACAGTCATGAACAAGTTGTTCCAACAGCACATTTTTTATAGCCAACGTTGTTCGCACATGATACAACATGTTGTAACAACATGACGAAATAACAACGATGAACAACAATGTTACAATAATGGTGAACATGGCTGATGTATCAACACGTTCTTCGGTTGTTACAACATGTGTGAACAACGGTTGTTGTTTCATCAAGCAGTAACAACTTGTTGAAACAATGATGAACAATGTTGTTCATTTATCAATGTTGTTCACATATGTCAACAAGTTGTTACAGCATTGTTCAGGCAACAATGCTGTAACAACTTGCGAGATTTTTACGCGTGTACCCGGGCTAGTCCGCTTTGCCGAGATATCGCTTATGCTGTTATTTCTTGTTAATTGTGTTTATAATATATTTATTCAAACAACATAAATACCAGATTTGGTATATAAGATACATACGTATAACATATAAACTAAACTACGTGCTCAACTATAAATTTTCAAAACTTGTTAAAACATTAAAACAGTATTTAGCTACCAAAGTCATAATTGTTTTGTCTTGCATAGCAATGACATACATGAAAAGGTCTTGATAGCTAAATTTTGGCCGAGCCAGCCCACCTATCCGAGATCTCGGTTATCCAGGCTGTTTTTTCCCCATGTAAACACGATTGACCGGTCAAGCAAATTAATTTGAATGAAGCATATGAATGTGTCTCGCCCACAACACTAAACATGTAGATCTTCAAGTGATTATATTTGATAATAACAAAGATATATAACTTTCTCGGTAACTCATTATGCACGTGTGGCGTCAAAATGTTTAATTTGCATATCAAACCAACTAAAATATCTCAAGAACGAAGTAAGGAAACGAAAAACTGCAAAAGATGTTACTCTATCATTTCAAGTGTTCTTTCAAATAAAGCCTGGTTTCCAAATAGTTGTAATTGTTGTAATTCAGTCGGCGACTGTCGCCGATCAAGTCTTACAACAATTACAACTTAATGGAAACGCTTGTTGTAATCCAATCGGCGACAGTCGGCGACTGTTGTAGAAGTTAAATCAGGTTCAACTTCTACAACAATTACAACAGTCGCCGATGCGACAACAGTTAATGGAAACATCAATCGCCGACAGTCGGCGACTTTTTGCTAGATGTTTGCAACGTAAAACACAAAATTATTTACAAAAACCGGCCAAATCCTTTCAGAAAAACCTTGATTTTGTTAAAGAAGTCTACTAAATGACTAGTTCGAAGACTTGAATGCCGTATGCCAGCTCAAATGTTTGCAACTGTCGTCAAACGTTCACGAAACATGAGACTTAAGCGGCGAAGTTACTGAACTTGTAAATAATGCTTGTTATATTGTTATATAAACTGTGAAAATGATCACAAACAAATTTTTAGTCATTTGTTTTTGAATATCAAACTTAGCTCATCTGAACTTTGTCAAAACCGAGAAGTCCTCAGTCCGAGCGAATCGGCGATTTGAATTACAACAATTACAACTATATGGAAACACGACTTTTGTAAAAGATCGCAAACAATCGCCGATCAATCGCCGACTGAATTACAACAATTACAAGTATATGGAAACCAGGCTTTACTTCATCCTCGTTCCCAGGGCCTCCTCGGTACACTGGGAAATCGGAGGCCCTGGTCAGATGAAAACCGGATGTCCTAGATTCTAGGACATTGAGTCATTGAATACATCACATCGCCCTGGATGCGAGCATGCACATAATATAACGAAACAAACGAGATACACTCAGATATTTGAAGAAAAGTTGCTTTATTATGACGTCCAAAAGGTTTGGTGTTTACTGTTCTTCCCGCTGGACAAAATAGAACAATTTTGCTTACTGAAATGCTATTCAAAGGTAGATTGTTTACGGACATAATTTGCCGTCGCCGACGAATGAGTCACCGAGTCACGCTGTGTCTAAAATCGTTCGATTTTGAGAGATAAATGATGAAACTCATCGCAGTTCCGACTCGCTTTATGAATCCTACTTTGTTGGCTTTATTTGTAGACTTTTCCGGTGTTATCTGAGCGATAATCTTCACTCTATTCACACCCTTGTTTTGACAGTTGAAAATATATTTGCCCACTTCCTGTTTTCGACAATAGTTTTCGTCCAGCCAATCACACGCTTCAATCGTTTTCATCTGACCAGGGCCTCCGATTTCCCAGTGTACCGAGGAGGCCCTGGGAACGAGGATGGGTCGTTTCAGAGGCATTTTAAGAAACGCGCCTTTATAGCGCTTAAATTTTTAACAAAGGCTCAGGATATATGGGCAATTACACTGCACCAAAAGAAGGAAGTCACAAGAAGCTATGACTCATATTTCAAAGCACAACTTTCATCTCACCTGAACAAAAGCAGAATTCGCTGATTGTTTAATGAAAGGAGTAGGGTTATTGACAGCAGGTCTTGGTGTAGTTGAGGAACTTGTGTGTGGGGTTATAGTCCGTGGACGGCTTCTGAGTACTCTTTGCGGTGCAGTTTGAGCGCCTAAAGAAGTTGTAACTCCATTCCAAGATTCTTGCTGTAAAGCTTCCGACACAAACTCTTGAAGTTTACAATGTAAAGAATTCATCCATGAAAGAGAATGCTTGAGGAAAGCCTGCCTCCACGTCTGCTGTCTGAAAAGTCAAAATAAAAAAAAAAAGAGTTGACTGACTGACGCATAAACAAAACAACAGATGGACAGACAAACAAACAAACAAACAAACAAACAAACAAACAAACAAACAAACAAACAAACAAACAAACAAACAAACAAACAAACAAACAAACAAACAAACACAGACAGACACAGACAGACAGACAGACAGACAGACAGACAGACAGACAGACAGACAGACAGACAGACAGACAGACAGACAGACAGACAGACAGACAGACAGACAGACAGACAGACAGACAGACACTCGCACACAAACAGACAAACAAACAAACACTGACTAATAAAGAAACAAACAAACAAACAAACAAACAAACAAACAAACAAACAAACAAACAAACAAACAAACAAACAAACAAACAAACAAACAAACAAACAAACAAACAAACAAACAAACAAACAAACAAACAAACAAACAAACAAACCACTGACCACTGACAGACATTGACAGACAGACACTGACACTGACACTAACACTGACACTAACACTAACACTAACACTAACACTAACGCTGACGCTGACGCTGACGCTGACGCTGACGCTGACGCTGACGCTGACGCTGACGCTGACGCTGACGCTGACGCTGACGCTGACGCTGACGCTGACACTGACACTGACACTGACACTGACACTGACACTGACACTGACAGATTGACTGACCATGGCTTAGTAGTCTGCGAGTACCATGCAATACTTACTCAATAGACAAGTAGTTGGCCCAAGCAGGTTCTCGATCAAAGGATGACAGTCTGTAGGCCAGCGCAATCATAGGATAATCAATATTCTTATGTCGTTGATTCACAGCATGAGTGTCACACAGTTGCAGAACGTCTTCCATTAAATAACCATAAAATACATCTACCGCCATTTCCACAATATCGAAATATCTAAAAAGATAGCACGTCAAGATTCAAAGTTTGTCGTATATTCTTAATTGTTGCTACCAGTATTTCTACAAATCTTAGAACATTCTCTTAATAGTCCGGAAAAATACGGAAGGTCGACTGCAGAAACGCCGTTCAATCGTTCTTCACGATAATCGACAATTAACTATTGTCTTTGGTTTTGTAATGTTGTGGTCGACGGCGGTTAAATCCGTGGTTACAGGTATATCTTGTTCAGCTATTCACTATCTAATCCTTAAACACCGTCTAACTATAGTTAATAGAAAATACTAATATGGTTTGGAAACTCGTGGTATAAAAGTCATTGTTTTATGTTTTTGTTCAGGTTTATGGAAATTTCAAATTTGTGCACAATTTGTTCACGGTTACTGAACATATTGTGTTTTCTGTATAATGAAGCAATTGTTCAATAGCAACCTTTGAGTTCAATAGGGACTATGTTCAACTGCACTATTTAAATATTGATAAAGCCAAAACAATTAGAATTTGTACACCTTAATCAGGTACCTTTCAACATGAATTGACCGTACCGAAAAAGATGGGGACTTGTACATCCTTTGCGTGTAGTAAATATTGTTTCTTGCAGAATTATTAGAAGATATGGTTTTAAAACAATCAACTATGGTAGGAACGAAGTTCTTGCTTACTTTATCCATTTTAGCATTTTCAAATAAGACCCAGACTTAATTTTCGTTTCATGTGCACTTTAAGTTAAAATAGAATAATGGATCAAGTAATTAATATTCTCACCCAATAAATTCCTCCTTAAAGTACATTCTGTAATTCCTTAACTTCTCACTAATATCCAAGATCATTAAGTTGATTACTTGTGGCGTCGCTTGGTGACCAAATGTGCGAAGTTTCAGCTGATCAGCAATGATAATCTTCTGGCTTTCGTAAGTGGTGCGCATTTCGTGCTGAAGAAACAAATGGCAACTGGATTGGTAATTGATTAAATGTGGTTAAATGTAATTTAAGCAAAGTTAACTGCCGATGTAGTTAGCCAGCGGACTACCCCTTACGATCTTGGGGAGTTCCAAGATCTTGAGGAGGCCCAGGGGGGCACACGCACGGTTCCCATTTGGCGGGGCTTGTGTCTGTAGCGTTGCTGCTATCTTTGCTGGCTTTGCTTGCTAGCCTGTTGCTCAGCTCTCGTGTCTTTTGCATTTGGATTGTCGCTTGTTCCCCCACCCTTCCCCCACCCCCTTTCAGGTAAGTAAGTTAGACTCGTGTTATACGTAATATACATATTCCACTGATTACTCAGTGTGACAGGTGCCGGGAGGTCTGCCTTGGCAGAGTTGTCATGGTGACCTCTTACTGCTTACAATCTTGTCCCGAAGTCGGGATTGCTCAATTGCTTGCCCCGAAGTCGGGATTGCTCAATTACTTGCTATGTTGCATTGCTCATCGCTTACGGCTAGATTGCTTAGCCTTGGCCACCTATGGCACCTACCTCCAACCAACAACGAAGATCTGGCAGTTAACCCATTCCTGCCTGCGCCGGCCAAAAATGACTCCTTTATTTTTTTACTCAATAAAGCAACTCTATTTATCGAGGGTAGGATAAAGACTGGGGGTAATCAACCTATGTTGCAACCGGAGGCAGAATTAGAAGGACGCAGATCAACGTGGCCGTGTCGAGGCATATCAAAGGATGTTGAGGCATATCAAAGGATGTTGAGGCATATCAAAGGCCCTCCAGGCAGCCGCTATACGACACAGTTCAGACTATGGGTCACAGCTAAGATGTGGGTGTTGATTTTATGGAGGGAGAAAACCGGAGAACTAGGCGAAAAACTTTCGAAGCACAGGAGAGATAAACTACAACTCTATCACTCCCAAGCGGTCGCACCCAAGTACTAACCCCGTCTAACCGGGCTTAACTTTTGAGGCAGCGCGCTAACAGCACACGCCACCCGTGCTCCCCTAACATATGACAGTATTTAGTTACTGATAACCCAATGGCCCTCACCCCTTGATGGAACTAGTTTGCGTTGATTTTATGGAAGGCGGAAAACTGGAGAACCCATTGAAAAACCCTAGAGGCACAGGAGAGGACCAACAACTTACTCACATAAAACGTGATCACCCATCCAAATACTAACCCCATTCGGCCGAGCTTAACTTCAGTAGTGAGAGGCAGTGCACTAACAGCTTGTGACACCATGTCTCCCACTCTGTCTAACGCCAGACGATTTTACTCGTCAAAGATAGAAGCCTAAGACATCCTAGGCAGCAATTGACCGTACTGAAAAAGATGGCGACTTGCACATTTAACCACAATCGTTTGCGTACAGTAAATATTGTTTCTTGCAGAATTATTGGAAGATATGGTTTTAAAACGATCAACTTCGGTAGGAATGAAGTTCTTGCTTACTTAATCCATCTTAGCATGATAAGTTGTCATCTGAGCTGATTTGAGGTCGCAAAGCATTGTGGTTAAATGTACCGCCGCCATCTTTTTCGGTACGGTCAATTGATTAACGCGATGCTTTACCCAATTTTTGTATTTTAAATCTAAAATGTTGGGACGAGTAAACTCGAAAAACATTTACATCCAATTCACATTATTTCAAGAAATAAAAGAACCCTTTGGACAGAGAAAATAATAGAGAGAGAGCTCTTGGCCGACTCAAGTAGACATAAATGGGTTAATCTACATGGATCGATATCAAACCTTGGTGTATGTCTTAAGGTAATGTCCAACTGACTTTCCATCGCGAGTACCAAATACTTGATCTTTGTCAACCAGTACAAGTAAAGAGAGTAGAGCTATGACTGCACGTAATGCTCCTTCAGGAAAGTTCTTTGGAAACACTCTGTTGATTCTTGACAGACTGTGTTCAATATGAGCATGGAGGTTAACCATGGCAGTTTTAAACATGGTTATCTAAAAACGTAAATATAAAAATGCAGGTTTGAAGTCCACATAATGTTAATGTCTTTTGTTAAAAACGTTTGGTAGATGTTCGTCAAGTTCAAATACTCAGAAAATGTTTCTGAGCTCCAGGGTTCGAACAAACTATTGAGCTACTGAGGCTCGGACGGAAAGCTAAGGCTGCAAATTTACAGTCATATAAGAGTGGTACGTGCACATGTAGATTGTAAACGTAGTACGTGTGCGAGCTTGGTGTACTGTATTGTATTGTATTGTACTGTACTGTACTGTACTGTACTGTACTGCACTGCACTGCACCGTACCGTACCGTACCGTACCGTACTGTACTGTACTGTACTGTACTGTACTGTGACGTAATGTCGTGTCGTGTGATGTAATATTGTAATGTAATGTAATGTAATGCAATGCAATGCAATGCAATGCAACGCAACGCAACGCAACGCAATGCAATGCAATGCAATGCAATGCAATGTAATGTAATGTAATGTAATGTAATGTAATGTAATGTAATGTAATGTAATGTAATGTAATGTAATGTAATGTAATGTAATGTAATGTAATGTAATGTAATGTAATGTAATGTAATGTAATGTAATGTAATGTAATGTAATGTAATGTAATAGAACGTAATGCAATGTAACATAATGCAAAGTAATGTAATCTAATGCAATGTAACGCACCCTAACGTAATGTAATATAATGTAATGTGATTACTTCGCATTCATCATTACCTGTTTTTCCGTAATAAAACATTCTCCACTCTTTACACTGTGCATAATTGATTCTAGCACTGATATAACATATTTACAATACCATTCCTTGGTGTCAAAGTTTCTAAAGTAAATAGCAATGCAGAGGAAAGTTTACGAATAAGTAGAATTTTCACATGACCAGACGAACGCTCTAGATAAGCATCGACCTACTGGGACTCACATGGTGATTAAAGATTGCACATTACTAAACTATACTAACTCTATTTATACTGGATAACCCTACCAGTCGTATCTAAACTGTTCTTCCTAGAGGTCCAGTAAGGTTTTTCTCTCACTGGTCCAGTATTATTACTACAGGGAAAAAACAGAGAAAACTACACTAACTTTATTTATAGTGGATAACTCCATCAGTCATATCTAAACTGTTCTCCCTGAAAGTCCAGTAAGGGTCATCCCTCATTAGTTCATGTAGTGTTATATACTACGGGAGAAAACTGGAGTACCCAGACAAAAACCTGTGGTGTTTGGTGGAGTCAAACTGGAAGCTTTCTTTTCACATGTGGGAAAGTGTGATAACTAATTGGTAATAATCAGTTTAGTTAATTAAGTTTATGTATTCTTGATCTATTATTATCATTGACATTTTGACAATTAATGACTATGAATCAAAAGTATTAATGAGGACACGTTGATTGACCTATAATTAGATAGTATTAAGGTATTAAGCACATAAGAAGAGATACGAGACAGAATGAACAGAACTGATGCAAAGCCTTGAGAGGTGAGTTAGGCAAGTGAGTGTAAACGTGAATTGTGATTAAAAACTAAAACGAACCAAAACCGTGAGTAATTTAGTGTTGGAAAAAAGCACTTTCCGATACAGTGGCACCTCCGACGGGATGTCCGAAATGGAGTCATCAGAAGATTTGTTGAAGTTGTTAAAGACAAAAGCAGAACTGCTTCGCCTTACGAATGAAGAAACGCAGCTGACAATAAGCAAGGGAAAACTTACTACCATGGAAAGACAACAACAAACATTAGACAAGAAGCTACAAGAGATCCATGCCATTAAGTTGAGAGTTCAAGAGAAGAAGTTAGAAGAAGGTCTCACATCAGATGAGGTTCGTGAGTGGACCTCTGAATGCAAAAAGACGACATAGCACCCATCGAAGACGCGATAAACGAACTGGAGAGGGCAATCACGCAAACAAAATTAACTGAATTGGAGAGAGAACAAGAACACAAGGACAGATTGGCCGCTCGAGCCAGAGAGGAACAGCACAAGGAACAATTATCGTTTGACAAAGCAAAACTTGAACAGCAATTACTTTACGAAAAGAAAATGGGAGAGGAGCGACAAAATGTACAAGCGAAAGATCGTGGACAAAAACCGAGCGTCAAATTACAAAAGCTACAAATCACCAAGTTCGATGGCACGCACGCCGACTGGCTACGCTTTTGGAATCAATTCGAAGCCGAAATTCATGTGGCGGACATCCCAGCTGTGACCAAGTTCTCATACCTTAAAGAACTAGTTGTCCCAAAAGTGCGAGTGGCTATAGATGGCCTGCCATTCACGATCGAAGGTTATGAGAGAGCAAGAAACATCCTGAAACACAGGTATGGCAAACCTAGCGAAATTATTAATGCTTATGTACAAAGTATAATGTCCTTGCCAACTATTCACGGTTGTCAGCCATCTAAAATTCATGAATTTTATGAGAAGCTGATGTCGAGCGTTCAGTCGTTAGAGACTCTGGGGAAAATGAAAGAAGTAAATGGGTATGTCAGAACCACTATTGATAAACTAGAGGGAATTCGGGGGGATCTCGTTCGAACAGATGACGATTGGCAAGAGTGGGATTTCCCTCAACTAGTTGAAGCCCTGAGAAAATGGACGGAGCGTAACCCCATTAAACCGCAAGGTGAAAGGGCTCAAGGAAAACCCCCACAAACACAGTACCCATTCAAACGAGACAAGAGTTTTAATACGAGACAACAAGACCGGGAAGTTAGGAGCCCTAGAGCATGCGTGTATTGTGACCAAACGGATCATAGGTCCGTCGACTGTACGAAAGTGGCCCGAACTGTCGATAGAAAAAGGGAGTTAAGCCTTAAACAGCTATGTTTCAATTGCACCCGACCGAATCATAAAGCATCGGAATGTAAATCGCGCACGGCATGCCAAGAATGTCAACGACGACACCATACAAGCATTTGCGACGCAAAAGGAAACAACTCGAGACTATTGTTGACAGCTTCGAGTGCTGGGAATGCTGTGGTTGCTTATCCTGTAGTTGTGGTAGAAGTTAATGGGATAAAATGCCGCGCATTGTTAGACACTGGGGCGGGTAGCTCTTACGCGTCATCGGCCCTTATAGATCGAATCAACACCACACCAAGTAGAAAAGAATTCAAGCGCATTGAAATGATACTAGGAGCCGCCAACAAAGTGATAAGTGTTTATAATTTATCAATCAACAGCGTTGAAGGAGATTTTAGTTTAGAAACGGAAGTCACGAAAGTCGACCGCAAGGAACTGTTGAATTTAAAAAACTCTCGGTACAAGGAAACCGTAGCCAAATTTCAGCATTTGAATGGAGTGAAAATGAATGATACGGACGAGAAACCAGAACTCCCCGTGCACCTAATACTTGGTATAAGTGAATACACTAAGATTAAGACCGAAACCAAACCCAAGATAGGACGTCCGGGGGAGCCTGTGGCAGAGTTAACGAAATTCGGGTGGACAATACTGTCGCCTGGGAAAGAAGTTGATCTGTCTCAAATGTTGCTAACGCAAACCACCACCACAGACTACGAGGGTCTGTGCCGACTAGACGTACTGGGACTCAAGGACTCACCAACTGGCGACCAAGAGATCGTATACGAAGAGTTCAAGGAACAGCTAACAAGAAATCCGGAGGGGTGGTACGAGACAAGCCTACCCTGGAAAGGAAATCACCCCCCTCTTCCCAACCACAAGACGGGGAGCCTAAAACGCCTTGACAGTCTAGTGCGAAAGCTCGAGAAACAAGACGCACTGCAGCGATATGACGAAATTATCCAAGACCAGCTTGGGCAAGGAATAGTGGAGCGCGTGGAAAAGGACGCAGAAGGAAAGGAATTCTACATCCCCCACAAGCCCGTCGTCCGAGAGTCCGCTGAGACGACAAAAATGCGAATTGTGTACGACGCCTCTGCACGCGCAAACGAGAAAGCTCCGTCACTCAATGATTGCTTGGAGACCGGGCCACCCCTGCAAAATCAGCTGTGGAACGTTTTAGTGCGAAATAGATTCCATCCAGTAGCAGTAGCAGGTGACCTGAAGCAAGCTTTCCTGCAAGTACGCATCCGTGAAAGTGAACGAGATTCTTTGCGGTTCCACTGGCTGAAGGACTTGAAAACCAAAGAAGTGGAAGTTTTAAGATTTACCCGAGCCCTCTTCGGACTGGCTCCATCGCCGTTCTTACTCGCAGGTGTGATCAAGGAACATCTAAAGAACCTCAAAGCAAGTCATCCAGACATCGTGGACGAGATCGAGAGAAGTCTTTACGTGGACGACCTTATCAGCGGAGCAGAGAGTACAGAGAAAGCCCTCCAGTTGAAGCAAACCGCCATAACAGTTTTCCATGAAGCGAGTTTCGAACTGCACAAATGGCACTCAAATGTGAAAGCGATTGAAGCCGAAGACCCAGTAGAAATAGAAGAGAGTCAAAGTTATGCTAAACAACAACTTGGAGTGAAAGAGGGGGAGACTAAACTGCTTGGACTACCCTGGAACAAACAGCAAGACAACATCCAAGTGACCATTGCTGCACAAGCAGCAGAACGCACGAAAAGAGGTATTCTAGGAAAGATCGCAAGAGTCTACGACCCGCTTGGCTTAGTATCTCCAATGACCCTAATAGGAAAGACCCTTTACCGAGATGCTTGTGACCTTCGGATCGCCTGGGACGCACCCCTGCCTGGTAGCTTACAAAACAAGTGGTTGAAGTATGAGCAAAACCTCCCTCAGCAGATCACCGTACCGAGAAACCTAGCCAAGCCAGGAGAACCAATCCAATCCATTGATCTGCATGCATTCGGGGATGCAAGTGAAAAGGGAGTTTCAGCTGCTGTCTACGCGATTGTACGACAACCGTCGAACATTAGCAAGGGTCTGGTAACAGCAAAATCACGCCTAGCGAAGAAGGGGCTCACGATTCCGCGGCTCGAACTGGTGTCTGCACACATGGTTACCAACCTAACACACAACGTCAAGGAAGCTCTGCAAGGATTTCCTGTCCAACGTGTCGTGGGATGGCTAGATAGCACAGTGGCTCTCTATTGGATTCGTGGAAACGGCGAGTACAAGCAGTTTGTTGGAAACCGAGTGAGGCGAATTCAGGAGAAGAAATACATCGAGTGGCGACACGTGATGACGACCGATAACCCAGCAGACATTGGGAGTCGAGGCGGCTACGTAGACCGACCATCCGATCTCTGGTGGCAGGGGCCAGACTGGTTGCTTAATCCGAATGACTGGCCACCTAACATTACGACAAGCGCGACCAACGAAACTCAAGCAGAAGCTAGGGCAATGAAAGAGTTATTCGCTGTTGCAGTACAGACAGCAGACGAGCTAGATGAGGTCCTAAAGAAATTCGACTACTGGAAAACAATACGAATTACAGCGTGGATGCATCGATTTGGGCACAACGCGAGAAGTAGTCGCAACAACCGTATCGTGGGTCCTTTGACGACAGAGGAGACCGGAAATCAAGTGAAATTCTGGGTGAAGAGAGTTCAAGCACGCAATGATGAAACAAGCAACTTCAAAGAAGACCAATTACAACTAAATTTGCAGCAGAACGACGAAGGTGTGTACCAATGTCGAGGTAGAATCCAAGGCCATTACCCAGTTTACCTACCAGACAACGAGTTACTAACAGAAAAGATGGTGATGCACGCGCACAGACTCAGCTGTCATGGGGGAGTGGGCTTGACCATGGCTAAATTTCGAGAGAAATACTGGGCTCCACGGTTACGGAGCATCGTTAAGCGAGTTACTAACGACTGTAACACATGCAAAAAGTTCCGGGTGACTGCGGTAGCCAACCCACCAACAGGAAACCTTCCGAAAGATAGAACCGAAGGCACCACAGCGTTCGAAGTAGTTGGGGTAGACTACGCCGGACCAATCAAGTACCGAACGACAAAGGGAAAAGAAGGTAAAGCATACATCATACTGTACGCTTGCAGCCTGTCCAGAGGGCTGTACCTGGAGCTGTTGCCCAACCAAGAAACGAAAGAGTTCCTGGGGAGCCTTAAGCGACTGATAGCAAGAAAGGGACGTCCGAAGAAAGTCTACTCGGACAATGGCAAAACATTTGTGGCAGCGGCAAAGTGGCTGAGAGCTATCATGAAAGACGAGCGACTGCACAACTGGCTTGCTGAACAAGAGATTAAGTGGCAGTTCAACACAAGCAGAGCACCCTGGTGGGGCGGACAGTTCGAGAGGATGGTTGGCCTCGTAAAGCAAGCACTATACAAAACCACTGGTAGGAGCTTACTTACCTGGAAGGATCTACAAGACGTGTTACTAGACGTAGAAGTGGCACTAAATAACCGACCCCTCAGTTATGTAGAAGACGACGTCCAATTGCCAGTACTGACGCCCAACGCCTTAATGTTTGGTCGACCCAACCCAATACCAGCAGAAGACCACTGTGACATAGAAGAGCCTGATCTAAGGAAACGCGCCAAGTATCTTCAAAAGTGCAAAGACATGCTGTGGCAGAGATGGACAACCGAGTACCTGAAAGGTTTGCGAGAAAGGCATAACCTGAAACACAAGAGCAAGCAGTTTTCCTTAAAGATCGGAGACGTGGTCATCATAAAGTCGGACGAACGCAACCGAAACAAGTGGAAAATGGGAATCGTGGAGGACCTAATAACAGGACGTGACGGGGTTGTGAGAGTAGCCAAACTGCGAGCGGGAAAGAGTACCTTGGAGCGAGTCGTTCAGCACCTCTACCCTCTGGAGCTATCTTGTGATATGACCAAGCCAGCCAAACCAAAGAAAGCCCTCAACGCAAGCGCTACAGAATTTAGGCCGAAGCGAGATGCAGCAGCTGCAGCAACAATTCGTGTGAAAGATATTGCACAAGACGATGAAACTTTGAACTTTTAATAAGAACGAAACTTAATTTCTGTATAGTTACATTTGGAATTATTGTTAATGTTAAACAGAAAAAAAAATTGAAATAAGGAAGTAATTATTATATTTGCACTCTTACGGTAGCAAATAGGGGAGTGTGTGGGAAAGTGTGATAACTAATTGGTAATAATCAGTTTAGTTAATTAAGTTTATGTATTCTTGATCTATTATTATCATTGACATTTTGACAATTAATGACTATGAATCAAAAGTATTAATGAGGACACGTTGATTGACCTATAATTAGATAGTATTAAGGTATTAAGCACATAAGAAGAGATACGAGACAGAATGAACAGAACTGATGCAAAGCCTTGAGAGGTGAGTTACGCAAGTGAGTGTAAACGTGAATTGTGATTAAAACTAAAACGAACCAAAACCGTGAGTAATTTAGTGTTGGAAAAAAGCACTTTCCGATACACATATGGCCGAGGTGAAATCTTAATCTAATAACTGGACTACAATTAGTGACAAAACCTCTTCGGACACATTAAATAATAATATATTTTATAGAAAATTACATAAACATAATCCGTTGACCCCCTCCCCCCTTTTCAATGTTGGTGTACAACAAGATCATGTCGTTAGGAAGGCATGTGTAATGTAGACAGCGATACTTTGGCCACTCAACATTGAAAAGGGGGGAGGGGGGAATATATCCTTTAATTGGGAGAAATGTCCGAAGGCTTTTGTCACTGATTGTCTGAAAACGAAAAGGTCTTATTTATACTCACGGGTGATCCTTTCGCTGACTTTCATCTTATTATTTTAGAGACGTTTATATGTCCAAACGTCCGAACTCCTGTTTTCACCGTGAAAACTATTTTATAAGATTTTGGTACCTGTTTATTCCATATATATATATATATATATATATATATATATATATATATATATATATATATATATATATATATATAAACACACACACAATGGAGGGCAGTCGCAAGGGTGTGAAACTCTAACAGGGTCAATGCAGCGTTAATAGCTCACGTATTCAGTTTTGCGTTAATAAACACGATGCCATGAAAACAAGTAGAATATAGATACCCCTGAACGTGTGTCATGTTGCAATAACTATGCCCCTTGACGCATCTTATCTGTACGTTTTCGGTATTGCATTTACACGTGTTGTTTAAATATGACGTAGACGAAGGAGTGTCTGATCTTCAAGAGTCGTCTAATTAATTGCCGACACGGTTAACGATTTACACCTATTTGAATAAAACTATTGAATATATATTAATTATGTTCAGTGTAAACCGTAAATCGTTCTCAAATTCATTAATAATTCATGAGATTTTACTCAATCAGACAGCTCCATTCCGTCACGTGAATGGGCTGGGAAACACCGGTAAAACGCTTGGTTTCTTCATCAAACCCTAGCGTTTCATTTCTGTTACTTAAATAAGAAACACGATACGATTATCCGCAAGTCCCACAACGGCGGCTCATTGGTTCATTGTCTTTCATTTGAGAAGCCATTTCCCAAACTCGTTCTGCGTGTTTGTCAGGTCAGGAGATCTTGGCTGAATTGTTCGCATTAATTGCTGCGTTAACAGAGCGCAAGGCACGTTTTGCTTTCGCTGACATCTGTGACGGCTCATTGTCCATCACAAATATTTTGTTGTCACATTCGCCCTTACGGGCAATTTCAAAAACAGTTGCAAACGATCGACGTATAAACTGGGCAAAATAATGTACAGACATCTTTTCATATACCTCTGCACAAATAACACCTTTTCCATGCACTATAGCCACTAGTAAGTGTAAACGCTTTCCTCCAGCAAGATCTTAAAAGAGCGCTATTATGACGTCATTAAATTAATATGCTAATAAGAATTATTATTTAAGGAGATATATTTTTGTGCAGTTGCATGGAAATGTTCATGGAATATCATATGGTATTTCTGTATAGTTGAGGAGAAAACACTTAAGCGAAATTGACTCTCTTTTTTTTCAGACAATTAGTGACAAAACCTCTTCGGACACATTAAATAATAATATATTTTATAGAAAATTACATAAACCTAATCCGTTGACCCCCTCCCCCTTTTCAATGTTGGTGTACAACAAGATCATGTCGTTAGGAAGGCATGTGTAATGTAGACAGCGATACTTTGGCCACTCAACATTGAAAAGGGGGAGGGGGGAATATATCCTTTAATTGGGAGAAATGTCCGAAGGCTTTTGTCACTGATTGTCTGAAAACGAAAAGGTCTTATTTATACTCACGGGTGATCCTTTCGCTGACTTTCATCTTATTATTTTAGAGACGTTTATATGTCCAAACGTCCGAACTCCTGTTTTCACCGTGAAAACTATTTTATAAGATTTTGGTACCTGTTTATTCCATATATATATATATATATATATATATATATATATATATATATATATATATATATATATATATATATATATATATATACACACACAATGGAGGGCAGTCGCAAGGGTGTGAAACTCTAACAGGGTCAATGCAGCGTTAATAGCTCACGTATTCAGTTTTGCGTTAATAAACACGATGCCATGAAAACAAGTAGAATATAGATACCCCTGAACGTGTGTCATGTTGCAATAACTATGCCCCTTGACGCATCTTATCTGTACGTTTTCGGTATTGCATTTACACGTGTTGTTTAAATATGACGTAGACGAAGGAGTGTCTGATCTTCAAGAGTCGTCCAATTAATTGCCAACACGGTTAACGATTTACACCTATTTGAATAAAACTATTGAATATATATTAATTACGTTGAGTGTAAACCGTAAATCGTTCTCAAATTCATTAATAATTCATGAGATTTTACTCAATCAGACAGCTCCATTCCGTCACGTGAATGGGCTGGGAAACACCGGTAAAACGCTTGGTTTCTTCATCAAACCCTAGCGTTTCATTTCTGTTACTTAAATAAGAAACACGATACGATTATCCGCAAGTCCCACAACGGCGGCTCATTGGTTCATTGCCTTTCATTTGAGAAGCCATTTCCAAAACTCGTTCTGCGTGTTTGTCAGGTCAGGAGATCTTGGCTGAATTGTTCGCATTAATTGCTGCGTTAACAGAGCGCAAGGCACGTTTTGCTTTCGCTGACATCTGTGACGGCTCATTGTCCATCACAAATATTTTGTTGTCACATTCGCCCTTACGGGCAATTTCAAAAACAGTTGCAAACGATCGACGTATAAACTGGGCAAAATAATGTACAGACATCTTTTCATATATCTCTGCACAAATAACACCTTTTCCATGTACTATAGCCACTAGTAAGTGTAAACGCTTTCCTCCAGCAAGAACTTAAAAGAGCGCTATTATGACGTCATTAAATTAGTATGCTTATAAGAATTATTATTTAAGGAGATATATTTTTGTGCAGTTGCATGCAAACGTTTATGAAATATCATATTGTATTTCTGTATAGTTGAGGAGAAAACACTTAAGCGAAATTGACTCTCTTTTTTTTCAGACAATTAGTGACAAAACCTCTTCGGACACATTAAATAATAATATATTTTATAGAAAATTACATAAACCTAATCCGTTGACCCCCTCCCCCCTTTTCAATGTTGGTGTACAACAAGATCATGTCGTTAGGAAGGCATGTGTAATGTAGACAGCGATACTTTGGCCACTCAACATTGAAAAGGGGGGAGGGGGGAATATATCCTTTAATTGGGAGAAATGTCCGAAGGCTTTTGTCACTGATTGTCTGAAAACGAAAAGGTCTTATTTATACTCACGGGTGATCCTTTCGCTGACTTTCATCTTATTATTTTAGAGACGTTTATATGTCCAAACGTCCGAACTCCTGTTTTCACCGTGAAAACTATTTTATAAGATTTTGGTACCTGTTTATTCCATATATATATATATATATATATATATATATATATATATATATATATATATATATATATATATATATATATATATATACACACACACAATGGAGGGCAGTCGCAAGGGTGTGAAACCCTAACAGGGTCAATGCAGCGTTAATAGCTCGCGTATTCAGTTTTACGTTAATAAACACGATGCCATGAAAACAAGTAGAATATAGATACCCCTGAACGTGTGTCATGTTGCAATAACTATGCCCCTTGACGCATTTTATCTGTACGTTTTCGGTATTGCATTTACACGTGTTGTTTAAATATGACGTAGACGAAGGAGTGTCTGATCTTCAAGAGTCGTCCAATTAATTGCCAACACGGTTAACGATTTACACCTATTTGAATAAAACTATTGAATATATATTAATTACGTTGAGTGTAAACCGTAAATCGTTCTCAAATTCATTAATAATTCATGAGATTTTACTCAATCAGACAGCTCCATTCCGTCACGTGAATGGGCTGGGAAACACCGGTAAAACGCTTGGTTTCTTCATCAAACCCTAGCGTTTCATTTCTGTTACTTAAATAAGAAACACGATACGATTATCCGCAAGTCCCACAACGGCGGCTCATTGGTTCATTGCCTTTCATTTGAGAAGCCATTTCCAAAACTCGTTCTGCGTGTTTGTCAGGTCAGGAGATCTTGGCTGAATTGTTCGCATTAATTGCTGCGTTAACAGAGCGCAAGGCACGTTTTGCTTTCGCTGACATCTGTGACGGCTCATTGTCCATCACAAATATTTTGTTGTCACATTCGCCCTTACGGGCAATTTCAAAAACAGTTGCAAACGATCGACGTATAAACTGGGCAAAATAATGTACAGACATCTTTTCATATATCTCTGCACAAATAACACCTTTTCCATGTACTATAGCCACTAGTAAGTGTAAACGCTTTCCTCCAGCAAGATCTTAAAAGAGCGCTATTATGACGTCATTAAATTAATATGCTAATAAGAATTATTATTTAAGGAGATATATTTTTGTGCAGTTGCATGGAAATGTTCATGGAATATCATATGGTATTTCTGTATAGTTGAGGAGAAAACACTTAAGCGAAATTGACTCTCTTTTTTTCAGACAATTAGTGACAAAACCTCTTCGGACACATTAAATAATAATATATTTTATAGAAAATTACATAAACCTAATCCGTTAACCCCCTCCCCCCTTTTCAATGTTGGTGTACAACAAGATCATGTCGTTAGGAAGGCATGTGTAATGTAGACAGCGATACTTTGGCCACTCAACATTGAAAAGGGGGGAGGGGGGAATATATCCTTTAATTAGGAGAAATGTCCGAAGGGTTTTGTCACTGATTGTCTGAAAACGAAAAGGTCTTATTTATACTCACGGGTGATCCTTTCGCTGACTTTCATCTTATTATTTTAGAGACGTTTATATGTCCAAACGTCCGAACTCCTGTTTTCACCGTGAAAACTATTTTATAAGATTTTGGTACCTGTTTATTCCATATATATATATATATATATATATATATATATATATATATATATATATATATATATATATATACACACACACAATGGAGGGCAGTCGCAAGGGTGTGAAACTCTAACAGGGTCAATGCAGCGTTAATAGCTCACGTATTCAGTTTTGCGTTAATAAACACGATGCCATGAAAACAAGTAGAATATAGATACCCCTGAACGTGTGTCATGTTGCAATAACTATGCCCCTTGACGCATCTTATCTGTACGTTTTCGGTATTGCATTTACACGTGTTGTTTAAATATGACGTAGACGAAGGAGTGTCTGATCTTCAAGAGTCGTCCAATTAATTGCCAACACGGTTAACGATTTACACCTATTTGAATAAAACTATTGAATATATATTAATTACGTTGAGTGTAAACCGTAAATCGTTCTCAAATTCATTAATAATTCATGAGATTTTACTCAATCAGACAGCTCCATTCCGTCACGTGAATGGGCTGGGAAACACCGGTAAAACGCTTGGTTTCTTCATCAAACCCTAGCGTTTCATTTCTGTTACTTAAATAAGAAACACGATACGATTATCCGCAAGTCCCACAACGGCGGCTCATTGGTTCATTGCCTTTCATTTGAGAAGCCATTTCCAAAACTCGTTCTGCGTGTTTGTCAGGTCAGGAGATCTTGGCTGAATTGTTCGCATTGCTGCGTTAACAAGCGCAAGGCACGTTTTGCTTTTGCTGACGTCTGTGACGGCTCATTGTCCATCACAAATATTTTGTTGTCACATTCGCCCTTACGGGCAATTTCAAAAACAGTTGCAAACGATCGACGTATAAACTGGGCAAAATAATGTACAGACATCTTTTCATATACCTCTGCACAAATAATACCTTTTCCATGCACTATAGCCACTAGTAAGTGTAAACGCTTTCCTCCAGCAAGATCTTAAAAGAGCGCTATTATGACGTCATTAAATTAATATGCTAATAAGAATTATTATTTAAGGAGATATATTTTTGTGCAGTTGCATGGAAATGTTCATGGAATATCATATGGTATTTCTGTATAGTTGAGGAGAAAACACTTAAGCGAAATTGACTCTCTTTTTTTTCAGACAATTAGTGACAAAACCTCTTCGGACACATTAAATAATAATATATTTTATAGAAAATTACATAAACCTAATCCGTTGACCCCCTCCCCCTTTTCAATGTTGGTGTACAACAAGATCATGTCGTTAGGAAGGCATGTGTAATGTAGACAGCGATACTTTGGCCACTCAACATTGAAAAGGGGGAGGGGGAATATATCCTTTAATTGGGAGAAATGTCCGAAGGCTTTTGTCACTGATTGTCTGAAAACGAAAAGGTCTTATTTATACTCACGGGTGATCCTTTCGCTGACTTTCATCTTATTATTTTAGAGACGTTTATATGTCCAAACGTCCGAACTCCTGTTTTCACCGTGAAAACTATTTTATAAGATTTTGGTACCTGTTTATTCCATATATATATATATATATATATATATATATATATATATATATATATATATATATATATATATACACACACACACAATGGAGGGCAGTCGCAAGGGTGTGAAACTCTAACAGGGTCAATGCAGCGTTAATAGCTCACGTATTCAGTTTTGCGTTAATAAACACGATGCCATGAAAACAAGTAGAATATAGATACCCCTGAACGTGTGTCATGTTGCAATAACTATGCCCCTTGACGCATCTTATCTGTACGTTTTCGGTATTGCATTTACACGTGTTGTTTAAATATGACGTAGACGAAGGAGTGTCTGATCTTCAAGAGTCGTCCAATTAATTGCCAACACGGTTAACGATTTACACCTATTTGAATAAAACTATTGAATATATATTAATTACGTTGAGTGTAAACCGTAAATCGTTCTCAAATTCATTAATAATTCATGAGATTTTACTCAATCAGACAGCTCCATTCCGTCACGTGAATGGGCTGGGAAACACCGGTAAAACGCTTGGTTTCTTCATCAAACCCTAGCGTTTCATTTCTGTTACTTAAATAAGAAACACGATACGATTATCCGCAAGTCCCACAACGGCGGCTCATTGGTTCATTGCCTTTCATTTGAGAAGCCATTTCCAAAACTCGTTCTGCGTGTTTGTCAGGTCAGGAGATCTTGGCTGAATTGTTCGCATTAATTGCTGCGTTAACAGAGCGCAAGGCACGTTTTGCTTTCGCTGACATCTGTGACGGCTCATTGTCCATCACAAATATTTTGTTGTCACATTCGCCCTTACGGGCAATTTCAAAAACAGTTGCAAACGATCGACGTATAAACTGGGCAAAATAATGTACAGACATCTTTTCATATACCTCTGCACAAATAACACCTTTTCCATGCACTATAGCCACTAGTAAGTGTAAACGCTTTCCTCCAGCAAGATCTTAAAAGAGCGCTATTATGACGTCATTAAATTAATATGCTAATAAGAATTATTATTTAAGGAGATATATTTTTGTGCAGTTGCATGGAAATGTTCATGGAATATCATATGGTATTTCTGTATAGTTGAGGAGAAAACACTTAAGCGAAATTGACTCTCTTTTTTTTCAGACAATTAGTGACAAAACCTCTTCGGACACATTAAATAATAATATATTTTATAGAAAATTACATAAACCTAATCCGTTGACCCCCTCCCCCTTTTCAATGTTGGTGTACAACAAGATCATGTCGTTAGGAAGGCATGTGTAATGTAGACAGCGATACTTTGGCCACTCAACATTGAAAAGGGGGAGGGGGGAATATATCCTTTAATTGGGAGAAATGTCCGAAGGCTTTTGTCACTGATTGTCTGAAAACGAAAAGGTCTTATTTATACTCACGGGTGATCCTTTCGCTGACTTTCATCTTATTATTTTAGAGACGTTTATATGTCCAAACGTCCGAACTCCTGTTTTCACCGTGAAAACTATTTTATAAGATTTTGGTACCTGTTTATTCCATATATATATATATATATATATATATATATATATATATATATATATATATATATATATATATACACACACACAATGGAGGGCAGTCGCAAGGGTGTGAAACTCTAACAGGGTCAATGCAGCGTTAATAGCTCGCGTATTCAGTTTTACGTTAATAAACACGATGCCATGAAAACAAGTAGAATATAGATACCCCTGAACGTGTGTCATGTTGCAATAACTATGCCCCTTGACGCATCTTATCTGTACGTTTTCGGTATTGCATTTACACGTGTTGTTTAAATATGACGTAGACGAAGGAGTGTCTGATCTTCAAGAGTCGTCCAATTAATTGCCAACACGGTTAACGATTTACACCTATTTGAATAAAACTATTGAATATATATTAATTACGTTGAGTGTAAACCGTAAATCGTTCTCAAATTCATTAATAATTCATGAGATTTTACTCAATCAGACAGCTCCATTCCGTCACGTGAATGGGCTGGGAAACACCAGTAAAACGCTTGGTTTCTTCATCAAACCCTAGCGTTTCATTTCTGTTACTTAAACAAGAAACACGATATGATTATCCACAAGTCCCACAACGGCGGCTCATGGGTTCATTGTCTTTCATTTGAGAAGCCATTTCCAAAACTCGTTCTGCGTGTTTGTCAGGTCAGGAGATCTTGGCTGAATTGTTCGCATTAATTGCTGCGTTAACAGAGCGCAAGGCACGTTTTGCTTTCGCTGACATCTGTGACGGCTCATTGTCCATCACAAATATTTTGTTGTCACATTCGCCCTTACGGGCAATTTCAAAAACAGTTGCAAACGATCGACGTATAAACTGGGCAAAATAATGTACAGACATCTTTTCATATACCTCTGCACAAATAACACCTTTTCCATGCACTATAGCCACTAGTAAGTGTAAACGCTTTCCTCCAGCAAGATCTTAAAAGAGCGCTATTATGACGTCATTAAATTAATATGCTAATAAGAATTATTATTTAAGGAGATATATTTTTGTGCAGTTGCATGGAAATGTTCATGGAATATCATATGGTATTTCTGTATAGTTGAGGAGAAAACACTTAAGCGAAATTGACTCTCTTTTTTTTCAGACAATTAGTGACAAAACCTCTTCGGACACATTAAATAATAATATATTTTATAGAAAATTACATAAACCTAATCCGTTGACCCCCTCCCCCTTTTCAATGTTGGTGTACAACAAGATCATGTCGTTAGGAAGGCATGTGTAATGTAGACAGCGATACTTTGGCCACTCAACATTGAAAAGGGGGAGGGGGGAATATATCCTTTAATTGGGAGAAATGTCCGAAGGCTTTTGTCACTGATTGTCTGAAAACGAAAAGGTCTTATTTATACTCACGGGTGATCCTTTCGCTGACTTTCATCTTATTATTTTAGAGACGTTTATATGTCCAAACGTCCGAACTCCTGTTTTCACCGTGAAAACTATTTTATAAGATTTTGGTACCTGTTTATTCCATATATATATATATATATATATATATATATATATATATATATATATATATATATATACACACACACAATGGAGGGCAGTCGCAAGGGTGTGAAACTCTAACAGGGTCAATGCAGCGTTAATAGCTCACGTATTCAGTTTTACGTTAATAAACACGATGCCATGAAAACAAGTAGAATATAGATACCCCTGAACGTGTGTCATGTTGCAATAACTATGCCCCTTGACGCATCTTATCTGTACGTTTTCGGTATTGCATTTACACGTGTTGTTTAAATATGACGTAGACGAAGGAGTGTCTGATCTTCAAGAGTCGTCCAATTAATTGCCAACACGGTTAACGATTTACACCTATTTGAATAAAACTATTGAATATATATTAATTACGTTGAGTGTAAACCGTAAATCGTTCTCAAATTCATTAATAATTCATGAGATTTTACTCAATCAGACAGCTCCATTCCGTCACGTGAATGGGCTGGGAAACACCGGTAAAACGCTTGGTTTCTTCATCAAACCCTAGCGTTTCATTTCTGTTACTTAAATAAGAAACACGATACGATTATCCGCAAGTCCCACAACGGCGGCTCATTGGTTCATTGCCTTTCATTTGAGAAGCCATTTCCAAAACTCGTTCTGCGTGTTTGTCAGGTCAGGAGATCTTGGCTGAATTGTTCGCATTAATTGCTGCGTTAACAAGCGCAAGGCACGTTTTGCTTTCGCTGACGTCTGTGACGGCTCATTGTCCATCACAAATATTTTGTTGTCACATTCTCCCTTACCGGGCAATTTCAAAAAGAATTGCAAACGATCCACGTATAAACTGGGCAAAATAATGTACAGACATCTTTTCATATACCTCTGCACAAATAATACCTTTTCCATGCACTATAGCCACTAGTAAGTGTAAACGCTTTCCTCCAGCAAGATCTTAAAAGAGCGCTATTATGACGTCATTAAATTAATATGCTAATAAGAATTATTATTTAAGGAGATATATTTTTGTGCAGTTGCATGGAAATGTTCATGGAATATCATATGGTATTTCTGTATAGTTGAGGAGAAAACACTTAAGCGAAATTGACTCTCTTTTTTTTCAGACAATTAGTGACAAAACCTCTTCGGACACATTAAATAATAATATATTTTATAGAAAATTACATAAACCTAATCCGTTGACCCCCTCCCCCTTTTCAATGTTGGTGTACAACAAGATCATGTCGTTAGGAAGGCATGTGTAATGTAGACAGCGATACTTTGGCCACTCAACATTGAAAAGGGGGAGGGGGGAATATATCCTTTAATTGGGAGAAATGTCCGAAGGCTTTTGTCACTGATTGTCTGAAAACGAAAAGGTCTTATTTATACTCACGGGTGATCCTTTCGCTGACTTTCATCTTATTATTTTAGAGACGTTTATATGTCCAAACGTCCGAACTCCTGTTTTCACCGTGAAAACTATTTTATAAGATTTTGGTACCTGTTTATTCCATATATATATATATATATATATATATATATATATATATATATATATATATATATATATACACACACACAATGGAGGGCAGTCGCAAGGGTGTGAAACTCTAACAGGGTCAATGCAGCGTTAATAGCTCACGTATTCAGTTTTGCGTTAATAAACACGATGCCATGAAAACAAGTAGAATATAGATACCCCTGAACGTGTGTCATGTTGCAATAACTATGCCCCTTGACGCATCTTATCTGTACGTTTTCGGTATTGCATTTACACGTGTTGTTTAAATATGACGTAGACGAAGGAGTGTCTGATCTTCAAGAGTCGTCCAATTAATTGCCAACACGGTTAACGATTTACACCTATTTGAATAAAACTATTGAATATATATTAATTACGTTGAGTGTAAACCGTAAATCGTTCTCAAATTCATTAATAATTCATGAGATTTTACTCAATCAGACAGCTCCATTCCGTCACGTGAATGGGCTGGGAAACACCGGTAAAACGCTTGGTTTCTTCATCAAACCCTAGCGTTTCATTTCTGTTACTTAAATAAGAAACACGATACGATTATCCGCAAGTCCCACAACGGCGGCTCATTGGTTCATTGCCTTTCATTTGAGAAGCCATTTCCAAAACTCGTTCTGCGTGTTTGTCAGGTCAGGAGATCTTGGCTGAATTGTTCGCATTAATTGCTGCGTTAACAGAGCGCAAGGCACGTTTTGCTTTCGCTGACATCTGTGACGGCTCATTGTCCATCACAAATATTTTGTTGTCACATTCGCCCTTACGGGCAATTTCAAAAACAGTTGCAAACGATCGACGTATAAACTGGGCAAAATAATGTACAGACATCTTTTCATATACCTCTGCACAAATAACACCTTTTCCATGCACTATAGCCACTAGTAAGTGTAAACGCTTTCCTCCAGCAAGATCTTAAAAGAGCGCTATTATGACGTCATTAAATTAATATGCTAATAAGAATTATTATTTAAGGAGATATATTTTTGTGCAGTTGCATGGAAATGTTCATGGAATATCATATGGTATTTCTGTATAGTTGAGGAGAAAACACTTAAGCGAAATTGACTCTCTTTTTTTTCAGACAATTAGTGACAAAACCTCTTCGGACACATTAAATAATAATATATTTTATAGAAAATTACATAAACCTAATCCGTTGACCCCCTCCCCCCTTTTCAATGTTGGTGTACAACAAGATCATGTCGTTAGGAAGGCATGTGTAATGTAGACAGCGATACTTTGGCCACTCAACATTGAAAAGGGGGGAGGGGGGAATATATCCTTTAATTGGGAGAAATGTCCGAAGGCTTTTGTCACTGATTGTCTGAAAACGAAAAGGTCTTATTTATACTCACGGGTGATCCTTTCGCTGACTTTCATCTTATTATTTTAGAGACGTTTATATGTCCAAACGTCCGAACTCCTGTTTTCACCGTGAAAACTATTTTATAAGATTTTGGTACCTGTTTATTCCATATATATATATATATATATATATATATATATATATATATATATATATATATATATATATATATATACACACACACAATGGAGGGCAGTCGCAAGGGTGTGAAACTCTAACAGGGTCAATGCAGCGTTAATAGCTCACGTATTCAGTTTTGCGTTAATAAACACGATGCCATGAAAACAAGTAGAATATAGATACCCCTGAACGTGTGTCATGTTGCAATAACTATGCCCCTTGACGCATCTTATCTGTACGTTTTCGGTATTGCATTTACACGTGTTGTTTAAATATGACGTAGACGAAGGAGTGTCTGATCTTCAAGAGTCGTCCAATTAATTGCCAACACGGTTAACGATTTACACCTATTTGAATAAAACTATTGAATATATATTAATTACGTTGAGTGTAAACCGTAAATCGTTCTCAAATTCATTAATAATTCATGAGATTTTACTCAATCAGACAGCTCCATTCCGTCACGTGAATGGGCTGGGAAACACCGGTAAAACGCTTGGTTTCTTCATCAAACCCTAGCGTTTCATTTCTGTTACTTAAATAAGAAACACGATACGATTATCCGCAAGTCCCACAACGGCGGCTCATTGGTTCATTGCCTTTCATTTGAGAAGCCATTTCCAAAACTCGTTCTGCGTGTTTGTCAGGTCAGGAGATCTTGGCTGAATTGTTCGCATTAATTGCTGCGTTAACAGAGCGCAAGGCACGTTTTGCTTTCGCTGACATCTGTGACGGCTCATTGTCCATCACAAATATTTTGTTGTCACATTCGCCCTTACGGGCAATTTCAAAAACAGTTGCAAACGATCGACGTATAAACTGGGCAAAATAATGTACAGACATCTTTTCATATACCTCTGCACAAATAACACCTTTTCCATGCACTATAGCCACTAGTAAGTGTAAACGCTTTCCTCCAGCAAGATCTTAAAAGAGCGCTATTATGACGTCATTAAATTAATATGCTAATAAGAATTATTATTTAAGGAGATATATTTTTGTGCAGTTGCATGGAAATGTTCATGGAATATCATATGGTATTTCTGTATAGTTGAGGAGAAAACACTTAAGCGAAATTGACTCTCTTTTTTTCAGACAATTAGTGACAAAACCTCTTCGGACACATTAAATAATAATATATTTTATAGAAAATTACATAAACCTAATCCGTTGACCCCCTCCCCCTTTTCAATGTTGGTGTACAACAAGATCATGTCGTTAGGAAGGCATGTGTAATGTAGACAGCGATACTTTGGCCACTCAACATTGAAAAGGGGGAGGGGGGAATATATCCTTTAATTGGGAGAAATGTCCGAAGGCTTTTGTCACTGATTGTCTGAAAACGAAAAGGTCTTATTTATACTCACGGGTGATCCTTTCGCTGACTTTCATCTTATTATTTTAGAGACGTTTATATGTCCAAACGTCCGAACTCCTGTTTTCACCGTGAAAACTATTTTATAAGATTTTGGTACCTGTTTATTCCATATATATATATATATATATATATATATATATATATATATATATATATATATATATATATATATATATATATATATATACACACACACAATGGAGGGCAGTCGCAAGGGTGTGAAACTCTAACAGGGTCAATGCAGCGTTAATAGCTCACGTATTCAGTTTTGCGTTAATAAACACGATGCCATGAAAACAAGTAGAATATAGATACCCCTGAACGTGTGTCATGTTGCAATAACTATGCCCCTTGACGCATCTTATCTGTACGTTTTCGGTATTGCATTTACACGTGTTGTTTAAATATGACGTAGACGAAGGAGTGTCTGATCTTCAAGAGTCGTCCAATTAATTGCCAACACGGTTAACGATTTACACCTATTTGAATAAAACTATTGAATATATATTAATTACGTTGAGTGTAAACCGTAAATCGTTCTCAAATTCATTAATAATTCATGAGATTTTACTCAATCAGACAGCTCCATTCCGTCACGTGAATGGGCTGGGAAACACCGGTAAAACGCTTGGTTTCTTCATCAAACCCTAGCGTTTCATTTCTGTTACTTAAATAAGAAACACGATACGATTATCCGCAAGTCCCACAACGGCGGCTCATTGGTTCATTGCCTTTCATTTGAGAAGCCATTTCCAAAACTCGTTCTGCGTGTTTGTCAGGTCAGGAGATCTTGGCTGAATTGTTCGCATTAATTGCTGCGTTAACAGAGCGCAAGGCACGTTTTGCTTTCGCTGACATCTGTGACGGCTCATTGTCCATCACAAATATTTTGTTGTCACATTCGCCCTTACGGGCAATTTCAAAAACAGTTGCAAACGATCGACGTATAAACTGGGCAAAATAATGTACAGACATCTTTTCATATACCTCTGCACAAATAACACCTTTTCCATGCACTATAGCCACTAGTAAGTGTAAACGCTTTCCTCCAGCAAGATCTTAAAAGAGCGCTATTATGACGTCATTAAATTAATATGCTAATAAGAATTATTATTTAAGGAGATATATTTTTGTGCAGTTGCATGGAAATGTTCATGGAATATCATATGGTATTTCTGTATAGTTGAGGAGAAAACACTTAAGCGAAATTGACTCTCTTTTTTTCAGACAATTAGTGACAAAACCTCTTCGGACACATTAAATAATAATATATTTTATAGAAAATTACATAAACCTAATCCGTTGACCCCCTCCCCCCTTTTCAATGTTGGTGTACAACAAGATCATGTCGTTAGGAAGGCATGTGTAATGTAGACAGCGATACTTTGGCCACTCAACATTGAAAAGGGGGAGGGGGGAATATATCCTTTAATTGGGAGAAATGTCCGAAGGCTTTTGTCACTGATTGTCTGAAAACGAAAAGGTCTTATTTATACTCACGGGTGATCCTTTCGCTGACTTTCATCTTATTATTTTAGAGACGTTTATATGTCCAAACGTCCGAACTCCTGTTTTCACCGTGAAAACTATTTTATAAGATTTTGGTACCTGTTTATTCCATATATATATATATATATATATATATATATATATATATATATATATATATATATATATATATATATATATACACACACACAATGGAGGGCAGTCGCAAGGGTGTGAAACTCTAACAGGGTCAATGCAGCGTTAATAGCTCACGTATTCAGTTTTGCGTTAATAAACACGATGCCATGAAAACAAGTAGAATATAGATACCCCTGAACGTGTGTCATGTTGCAATAACTATGCCCCTTGACGCATCTTATCTGTACGTTTTCGGTATTGCATTTACACGTGTTGTTTAAATATGACGTAGACGAAGGAGTGTCTGATCTTCAAGAGTCGTCCAATTAATTGCCAACACGGTTAACGATTTACACCTATTTGAATAAAACTATTGAATATATATTAATTACGTTGAGTGTAAACCGTAAATCGTTCTCAAATTCATTAATAATTCATGAGATTTTACTCAATCAGACAGCTCCATTCCGTCACGTGAATGGGCTGGGAAACACCGGTAAAACGCTTGGTTTCTTCATCAAACCCTAGCGTTTCATTTCTGTTACTTAAATAAGAAACACGATACGATTATCCGCAAGTCCCACAACGGCGGCTCATTGGTTCATTGCCTTTCATTTGAGAAGCCATTTCCAAAACTCGTTCTGCGTGTTTGTCAGGTCAGGAGATCTTGGCTGAATTGTTCGCATTAATTGCTGCGTTAACAGAGCGCAAGGCACGTTTTGCTTTCGCTGACATCTGTGACGGCTCATTGTCCATCACAAATATTTTGTTGTCACATTCGCCCTTACGGGCAATTTCAAAAACAGTTGCAAACGATCGACGTATAAACTGGGCAAAATAATGTACAGACATCTTTTCATATACCTCTGCACAAATAACACCTTTTCCATGCACTATAGCCACTAGTAAGTGTAAACGCTTTCCTCCAGCAAGATCTTAAAAGAGCGCTATTATGACGTCATTAAATTAATATGCTAATAAGAATTATTATTTAAGGAGATATATTTTTGTGCAGTTGCATGGAAATGTTCATGGAATATCATATGGTATTTCTGTATAGTTGAGGAGAAAACACTTAAGCGAAATTGACTCTCTTTTTTTTCAGACAATTAGTGACAAAACCTCTTCGGACACATTAAATAATAATATATTTTATAGAAAATTACATAAACCTAATCCGTTGACCCCCTCCCCCCTTTTCAATGTTGGTGTACAACAAGATCATGTCGTTAGGAAGGCATGTGTAATGTAGACAGCGATACTTTGGCCACTCAACATTGAAAAGGGGGGAGGGGGGAATATATCCTTTAATTGGGAGAAATGTCCGAAGGCTTTTGTCACTGATTGTCTGAAAACGAAAAGGTCTTATTTATACTCACGGGTGATCCTTTCGCTGACTTTCATCTTATTATTTTAGAGACGTTTATATGTCCAAACGTCCGAACTCCTGTTTTCACCGTGAAAACTATTTTATAAGATTTTGGTACCTGTTTATTCCATATATATATATATATATATATATATATATATATATATATATATATATATATATATATATATATATATATATAACACACACACAATGGAGGGCAGTCGCAAGGGTGTGAAACTCTAACAGGGTCAATGCAGCGTTAATAGCTCACGTATTCAGTTTTGCGTTAATAAACACGATGCCATGAAAACAAGTAGAATATAGATACCCCTGAACGTGTGTCATGTTGCAATAACTATGCCCCTTGACGCATCTTATCTGTACGTTTTCGGTATTGCATTTACACGTGTTGTTTAAATATGACGTAGACGAAGGAGTGTCTGATCTTCAAGAGTCGTCCAATTAATTGCCAACACGGTTAACGATTTACACCTATTTGAATAAAACTATTGAATATATATTAATTACGTTGAGTGTAAACCGTAAATCGTTCTCAAATTCATTAATAATTCATGAGATTTTACTCAATCAGACAGCTCCATTCCGTCACGTGAATGGGCTGGGAAACACCGGTAAAACGCTTGGTTTCTTCATCAAACCCTAGCGTTTCATTTCTGTTACTTAAATAAGAAACACGATACGATTATCCGCAAGTCCCACAACGGCGGCTCATTGGTTCATTGCCTTTCATTTGAGAAGCCATTTCCAAAACTCGTTCTGCGTGTTTGTCAGGTCAGGAGATCTTGGCTGAATTGTTCGCATTAATTGCTGCGTTAACAGAGCGCAAGGCACGTTTTGCTTTCGCTGACATCTGTGACGGCTCATTGTCCATCACAAATATTTTGTTGTCACATTCGCCCTTACGGGCAATTTCAAAAACAGTTGCAAACGATCGACGTATAAACTGGGCAAAATAATGTACAGACATCTTTTCATATACCTCTGCACAAATAACACCTTTTCCATGCACTATAGCCACTAGTAAGTGTAAACGCTTTCCTCCAGCAAGATCTTAAAAGAGCGCTATTATGACGTCATTAAATTAATATGCTAATAAGAATTATTATTTAAGGAGATATATTTTTGTGCAGTTGCATGGAAATGTTCATGAAATATCATATGGTATTTCTGTATAGTTGAGGAGAAAACACTTAAGCGAAATTGACTCTTTTTTTTTCAGACAATTAGTGACAAAACCTCTTCGGACACATTAAATAATAATATATTTTATAGAAAATTACATAAACATAATCCGTTGACCCCCTCCCCCCTTTTCAATGTTGGTGTACAACAAGATCATGTCGTTAGGAAGGCATGTGTAATGTAGACAGCGATACTTTGGCCACTCAACATTGAAAAGGGGGGAGGGGGGAATATATCCTTTAATTGGGAGAAATGTCCGAAGGCTTTTGTCACTGATTGTCTGAAAACGAAAAGGTCTTATTTATACTCACGGGTGATCCTTTCGCTGACTTTCATCTTATTATTTTAGAGACGTTTATATGTCCAAACGTCCGAACTCCTGTTTTCACCGTGAAAACTATTTTATAAGATTTTGGTACCTGTTTATTCCATATATATATATATATATATATATATATATATATATATATATATATATATATATATATATATATATATATATATATACACACACAATGGAGGGCAGTCGCAAGGGTGTGAAACTCTAACAGGGTCAATGCAGCGTTAATAGCTCACGTATTCAGTTTTGCGTTAATAAACACGATGCCATGAAAACAAGTAGAATATAGATACCCCTGAACGTGTGTCATGTTGCAATAACTATGCCCCTTGACGCATCTTATCTGTACGTTTTCGGTATTGCATTTACACGTGTTGTTTAAATATGACGTAGACGAAGGAGTGTCTGATCTTCAAGAGTCGTCCAATTAATTGCCAACACGGTTAACGATTTACACCTATTTGAATAAAACTATTGAATATATATTAATTACGTTGAGTGTAAACCGTAAATCGTTCTCAAATTCATTAATAATTCATGAGATTTTACTCAATCAGACAGCTCCATTCCGTCACGTGAATGGGCTGGGAAACACCGGTAAAACGCTTGGTTTCTTCATCAAACCCTAGCGTTTCATTTCTGTTACTTAAATAAGAAACACGATACGATTATCCGCAAGTCCCACAACGGCGGCTCATTGGTTCATTGCCTTTCATTTGAGAAGCCATTTCCAAAACTCGTTCTGCGTGTTTGTCAGGTCAGGAGATCTTGGCTGAATTGTTCGCATTAATTGCTGCGTTAACAGAGCGCAAGGCACGTTTTGCTTTCGCTGACATCTGTGACGGCTCATTGTCCATCACAAATATTTTGTTGTCACATTCGCCCTTACGGGCAATTTCAAAAACAGTTGCAAACGATCGACGTATAAACTGGGCAAAATAATGTACAGACATCTTTTCATATACCTCTGCACAAATAACACCTTTTCCATGCACTATAGCCACTAGTAAGTGTAAACGCTTTCCTCCAGCAAGATCTTAAAAGAGCGCTATTATGACGTCATTAAATTAATATGCTAATAAGAATTATTATTTAAGGAGATATATTTTTGTGCAGTTGCATGGAAATGTTCATGGAATATCATATGGTATTTCTGTATAGTTGAGGAGAAAACACTTAAGCGAAATTGACTCTTTTTTTTTCAGACAATTAGTGACAAAACCTCTTCGGACACATTAAATAATAATATATTTTATAGAAAATTACATAAACCTAATCCGTTGACCCCCTCCCCCCTTTTCAATGTTGGTGTACAACAAGATCATGTCGTTAGGAAGGCATGTGTAATGTAGACAGCGATACTTTGGCCACTCAACATTGAAAAGGGGGAGGGGGGAATATATCCTTTAATTGGGAGAAATGTCCGAAGGCTTTTGTCACTGATTGTCTGAAAACGAAAAGGTCTTATTTATACTCACGGGTGATCCTTTCGCTGACTTTCATCTTATTATTTTAGAGACGTTTATATGTCCAAACGTCCGAACTCCTGTTTTCACCGTGAAAACTATTTTATAAGATTTTGGTACCTGTTTATTCCATATATATATATATATATATATATATATATATATATATATATATATATATATATATATATATACACACACAATGGAGGGCAGTCGCAAGGGTGTGAAACTCTAACAGGGTCAATGCAGCGTTAATAGCTCACGTATTCAGTTTTGCGTTAATAAACACGATGCCATGAAAACAAGTAGAATATAGATACCCCTGAACGTGTGTCATGTTGCAATAACTATGCCCCTTGACGCATCTTATCTGTACGTTTTCGGTATTGCATTTACACGTGTTGTTTAAATATGACGTAGACGAAGGAGTGTCTGATCTTCAAGAGTCGTCCAATTAATTGCCAACACGGTTAACGATTTACACCTATTTGAATAAAACTATTGAATATATATTAATTACGTTGAGTGTAAACCGTAAATCGTTCTCAAATTCATTAATAATTCATGAGATTTTACTCAATCAGACAGCTCCATTCCGTCACGTGAATGGGCTGGGAAACACCGGTAAAACGCTTGGTTTCTTCATCAAACCCTAGCGTTTCATTTCTGTTACTTAAATAAGAAACACGATACGATTATCCGCAAGTCCCACAACGGCGGCTCATTGGTTCATTGCCTTTCATTTGAGAAGCCATTTCCAAAACTCGTTCTGCGTGTTTGTCAGGTCAGGAGATCTTGGCTGAATTGTTCGCATTAATTGCTGCGTTAACAGAGCGCAAGGCACGTTTTGCTTTCGCTGACATCTGTGACGGCTCATTGTCCATCACAAATATTTTGTTGTCACATTCGCCCTTACGGGCAATTTCAAAAACAGTTGCAAACGATCGACGTATAAACTGGGCAAAATAATGTACAGACATCTTTTCATATACCTCTGCACAAATAACACCTTTTCCATGCACTATAGCCACTAGTAAGTGTAAACGCTTTCCTCCAGCAAGATCTTAAAAGAGCGCTATTATGACGTCATTAAATTAATATGCTAATAAGAATTATTATTTAAGGAGATATATTTTTGTGCAGTTGCATGGAAATGTTCATGGAATATCATATGGTATTTCTGTATAGTTGAGGAGAAAACACTTAAGCGAAATTGACTCTTTTTTTTTCAGACAATTAGTGACAAAACCTCTTCGGACACATTAAATAATAATATATTTTATAGAAAATTACATAAACCTAATCCGTTGACCCCCTCCCCCCTTTTCAATGTTGGTGTACAACAAGATCATGTCGTTAGGAAGGCATGTGTAATGTAGACAGCGATACTTTGGCCACTCAACATTGAAAAGGGGGGAGGGGGGAATATATCCTTTAATTGGGAGAAATGTCCGAAGGCTTTTGTCACTGATTGTAGGTAAAACTCGAACATGGGTTGCACAGGTGAAAAGCATGTGTAAGGGGGGCAAGTTGCGCTGGGGAAAAGGGCCCCCTAAAATTTTTGAGATTTGAGTTTTTGACGAAAAAAACGGGGCCCAGAAAGCGTAAAGATCAGTAACACTAACTTCATTTTTAGCCAGCTCAGGAGACCAATAGGCGAATTTGCATCGTTTTGCAAAGGAATTGGCGGGCTCTTGGCGGACTCTCCACAAAGTAAGCAATGACGAACAGACTTGCTAGCGAGCCAAGAACAGCAGAATAATAGTGTTAAACATCCAGAAACTGTATCTATACTTTGTTGATTTTAAACAGTATGAAAAAAAAATGGAAGAAACGCGGTCAGGATGATTCATAATAAAAGCAAATAAAACGTTCACTGACCAGAATAATTTATTGAAACGAGCTTTCGGCTACCAGACTGTAGCCTTCAACGGGTATAGGATTAATGGAAACAATTTAACATATATATTTACAATCGGAAGCTATAATTAGTTATGACGTGTGTGTGGTATGTGTTTCTTCTCGCGAAGAAATAAACGCCGTCTAATTAATATACACACGCTCTTCGCAAACACATACCACACACACGTCATAACTAATTATAGCTTCCGATTGTAAATATATATGTTAAATTGTTTCCATTAATCCTATACCCGTTGAAGGCTACAGTCTGGTAGCCGAAAGCTCGTTTCAATAAATTATTCTGGTCAGTGAACGTTTTATTTGCTTTTATTTTAAACAGTATGTTTACTTTGAGCAGAGCTTGCCAGTTTTTTGAAAAATGATGCGCGCGCAACACCCTGAAACTCGCTTATTGAGAACACGTAGACACGACCCTATGACGTGTGACGTCATCAAAGCCTCCCAAAAGCGACCCATGTGACGTCATCAGGGAGCCCAAATCGATAATTTGCCCCAGGCCCCACAATTTCTCTCGGCGGCCCTGCAGGTTCGATACCGTTCCGGATTCAGGAAATTTTTCCCTCATTAATCACCTGAGATCCAAAATAAAGATCTTTTAGTTTCCACTCACTTGCTTAGATATTCCAAAAGAACAATTCTTCGATAGAGATCTTCTATCATGTATCTCTCACCAAACTCGTTAAGAAGACGCGATGCCTCTGATGAGAGCGGCTTCATAGGAATAGCTTCGTTTGTGGCGATATTTATCTGCGAGTTGAGACTTTCAAGTCTAAAAATAATATTTTAAAAACGTTTTTGCGAGTCAGATAACTAAAGTACGGTGGCCCGTATGTGCAATACACAAAAGAGGTACACAAACAAAAGTTTCAATTCACAAGTAAATTAGCCGATACACATTACAAAGTATCGATTCACTGAAACGAATTTCAATACACAACAAAGATTCGCGAAATACACAACAATAAATATTTTCAGACTCTAAAACTGAAGATTATAAGCTGAACATGCAGAAATCAAAATTTTCACGGAGCTATACGATCTAATACGATGATTTTACAAATCTTGAGAACCTTGAGAAAAACTTTCCAAAAACGAGAGAGACCAACTACATGTACATGTACAACAACTCCACTCATATGAAATCTAACGCTTGCGAATAAAAGCTCACTCACACACACTCAACTGAATGGTTAGAGAGTGAGTGTTGTCTCATACTCAGTGAGGGTGAGTGGAGACTCATTTCAAGAGTGTTGAATTGCACTTATTGAGTGCGAGGGGCCACTCATTGAGTGCGTGTGTGAGTTTTTAGAATACAGGCGTAAATCGTCAGCATCACAGCAGGGTTCAACAAACAAATTCCCCCAACGTAGCCATGGTAGAAAATGAGACATAGTTTAACGCTTAAAAGTTTCTGAACGTAGCTTAAAAAGTTAACGTTCCTTCCTTCCTTCCTTCCTTCCTTCCTTCCTTCCTTCCTTCCTTCCTTCCTTCCTTCCTTCCTTCCTTCCTTCCTTCCTTCCTTCCTTCCTTCCTTCCTTCCTTCCTTCCTTCCTTCCTTCCTTCCTTCCTTCCTTCCTTCCTTCCTTTCCTCCTTCCCTCCCTCCCTCCCTCCTTCTTTCCTTCCTACCCTCCCTCCCTCCCTCCCTCCCTCCCTCCCTCCCTCCCTCCCTCCCTCCCTCCCTCCCTCCCTCCACCCTTCCCTCCTTCCTTCCTTCCCTCCCTCCCTCCATCCATCCATCCATCCATCCATCCATCCATCCATCCATCCCTCCCTCCCCTCCCTCCCTCCCTCCCTCCCTCCCTCCCTCCCTCCCTCCCTCCCTCCCTCCCTCCCTCCCTCCCTCCCTCCCTCCCTCCCTCCCTCCCTCCCTCCCTCCCTCCCTCCCTCCCTCCCTCCCTCCCTCCCTCCCTCCCTCCCTCCCTCCTTCCTTTCTTCCTACAGCACACACCATACAACATACATACTTCTCAACTTACTTGTACAGCTTGGCCAAAAGACGTTTGTACGAGAGATGTTTGTCTTTGAAGTTTAGTGGAATAGTTGTATGGGAATGGTTCCTAGAAGTCCGAACAATTCGTTCTTGTTCTCTGATAATCTTTTCGATTTTCAATGTCTCTTTTTCACGCCATTGACGATAGCCATCTCTGTAGTGAAAGATGTTTGGTTGGAAAAACGGATGGCATCCACTACGAAGAATAATCAGAAGTTCCCTCATCTCCTCTAGTAAAATCTATAGTAAAAAGTATTTCATTTTAAAGGGGCTCTGCACGCTACTTTTTGCCTCAATTTGTTGAAATCCTGAGCTGCAAACTTCAAAATTAAAGCTGTACATACATTAATTCAATTATGGAGCCACCTAACAACTATGAAACATTAATTTCTAAACCTTTCAAGCTACGTTTTTACACAAATTGGCCAAAACGTGTGATAATTTCTTCGTTTTTACAGTAAAATTTCAACTATACTCGCTGTAGAAATAGATAGAGGTGAGCCAATGTAAAAAAAAAGCCGATTGCCGATACCGATTGTTAAGAGCCGATATTTCCCCACCATCGGCCGATTAATCGGCAAAACCGATGTTTGCTAACCAGATGCTCAGTGTTCCCGTTTTGTTGTTTTATTCATGTCAAGTTTTGCAATGAGAGGAAGTCATCAAGCCAATTCTCGTATTTTGAGTGCAACAAAACAAACAGAAAACAGTCAAGTAGTCAGCAGGGTTTCCTTTATTTAAACTCGTTAACAAAGATTTTTAACACAGCAATTTTCAATGAAACTGTTCCATTTGAATGGAAAATAGCAAGAGTTATGCCTTTACACAAAAAAGGTCCACGAAACTTATTTAATAATTATCGCCCTATTTCCATTCTACCTGTTATTAGTAAAGTTTTTGAAAAGATACTATATGAACAATTATATGATTATTTTGTTTCAAACAATTTGCTATCCGATCGACAATTTGGCTTTAGACGGTTTCATTCCGTAGCATCTGCCCTTTTAGATAGCACAAATGAATGGTTTGTTAATATGGACCGAGGTAAAATTAAGGTTACAGGATACCCTACGCACGCATTTTAGGAGATCTGCTATTACTCGGCGAATTTTTATCCAATTTCTCTCAAATTTTCGGTGAATGTAGCCAGGAAGACGAAGCATAACATGGTGCTATCAAATACAACAAGAAAGAAGAACGTTTCTAGATATCCCCGCAAGTTTAAAATTTTCGAACCTTCGCGCCGCGATCAACGTTAAGCGTAGGTTTCACTAAAGACCTGTGAAACTATTATTTTTACACTTCTCGAAGATTGTTCTCAAAAACGGTGTTCGCATTTTTTTGTTGCTTTAGGGGTTAAATTGTTAGAGCATAATCTTTCCCGACGTGTGTTGTATTGCTACTAATGGACAACAAAAAGCTCATAACTTGGTTAATTTTGCAGTACAAATTTCGCGCGAACACCGTTTTATAGCAAAGAGATACACCTACACCGTGTGCAAGTTTGAGGAAATTCGGTCAAAACGCGCGCGTAACGTTCTCTTTTTAATGCGTGTATATGGCTCAAAATTCATGTGCCTGAAAATGGGTTTTGAAAGTTTCGCGCGGTTTCTCGCGGTGCTATCCGATTCTCCGCCCACTACTACTTTCTACCAATCACAGCGTGTGGCGAACGTGTTATCTAATTATGAGAGGAAGTGCGAAAGAGATTGCTCCGGTAATTGCACGTCATCGATCAAATATGTAGCAGTCATGCCGAAGCGAAAGCAAAAAGCTGTGGGCCAAAACAAAAGGAAGGAACGCTCGCCAAAAAGCGCTGCAAAAACAACCGAAAGGCAAAGGATGGTCAGGGTTCGACTGATACAATGGAGTCAGTGGATTACAAAGGAAAACTACTGTCAGTGATGAAAGATAAAGGGTGAGAATGTTTTTAATGTTTTAGTTCAGTTCTGTCGTTTCGCTTCTAAAAGTCCATTTTCGATCATTATCATAGCGGATTGATATATATATATATATATATATATATTCTTAGTTACGACGGAGAACATTTCATCAAACAACTTGAAGTTTTAACGATGAAGATATTGAGAGTTCAGAAAGCAAGACGTGTTGAAAATCGCGTGTTATGATATGAAATTAACAAACTGTCGGCTGACTCGACTTCCGGCTGAGCTGTCAAATTTTCCCGCAGAACTTATAAACCTCGGAAAGCGTTTTCCTTGATAACTCGTTCAATTTTAAAGTTATTTGTTTAAAATTTTTCCTGGTGATAGATATATTCGTAAGGTAAAAAAATATGTAAAAAAAGAAAAAATGAATTTTTTAAAGTTCTAGGGTATCCTGTAACCTTAATATCGCAGTATTTCTTGACTTACAAAAAGCTTTTGATACTATAAACCACGATATTTTACTTAAGAAACTTGAAATGTATGGGATGGAATTACCAGCCTTAAATCTTCTAAAAAGTTATCTAACAAACAGAACACAAATGTGCTCAGTTAACGGTGTATTATCCGGCACAAAGATGGTTAGGTGTGGAATTCCTCAAGGTTCCATTCTTGGCCCACTTCTATTCTTAATCTATATAAACGATTTACCAGACAGTCTGGAGTATTCGTCGGCAAGAATGTTTGCTGACGATACAACATTAAGTGCCTCAGGCGAAACAATTTCTGATACAGAGGTGGCCATCAATCATGACCTTTCAAATGTTAAACAATGGCTCTCTACAAATAAATTATCTCTAAATCTTGTCAAAACTGAACACTTATTAATCGGATCTAGATATAATATCAATAACTTATTTCTCGCTCCCAAAGTGTATGTCGGTGACATACCAATTAAAAGGGTAAAAGAAACAAAGGCACTTGGGGTCTATATTGATGAGTTTTTATCTTGGAATAAGCAAATTGAAGAAATCTCCAAAAAGATCTCATCCGGAATTGGGGCGGTCAGAAAACTAAAATCCCATGTTGATCACAACACGTTAATATGTGCCTACAATGCACTAGTTTTACCGCATTTTGATTATTGTTGTGAAGTTTGGGACACTATTAATTTGACACTTTCTGATCGTTTACAGAAATTACAAAATAGGGCTGCTAGAATAATCATGGGTCGTAAAAATGAACATGGACAGTCTGAACTTGCTCTAGCTGAGCTCCAATGGAAGCCTTTAAAGGAACGAAGGACTCAGTTTGTAGCAAGCCAGATGTATAAAATAACTCATGATCTAGCACCCAAACGATTATCTGACATTTTTCAAGAAACGCCTTCCTCTCGGCATTACAACTTGAGAGGTTCTTCCACAAAACTCTATTTGCCCCAACCTAAGACTGACTATCTTAAAAAGAGTCTTAGTTATAGAGGGGCGAAACTGTGGAATAGCCTCTCAGATGATCTACGAAATAGGGAATCGCTTGCTGCCTTTAAAACCAATCTTATAACACCTGGCCAAATAAGTCAATGATTTATTTCTTTCGCTATGTATATAATGAAACTCTATATTTCCTCAACTTACGATATTTGTATTTTTATTTGTATTTTGTATTTGTAACTCTAATTATTCTGCATGTTGTAATTCTAGTGTTTTGTATTTGTAACTAATTCTTAATTGATTATGTAATCTGATTTTTTTTTTTTAAAACTACGCCCCCCTTGGAAATCAGCTATGTATTGCTGTAGGGGTTAGCGTAGTAAAATAAAGTTTTACCTACCTAAGTAGTCAGCAGGGTTTCCTTTATTTAAAATATTTTTGTACCAACAACTCAACAAGCGCAAAAATGCCAAACAATGATAAACGAGGACGAGAGAGCAGAAATACGAGGATCCGATGGTGAAAGACAATCGGCCGATGGCCGATTGTGAGAAAAACTAGCCGTTAATCGGCTCTGCCGATGTTTTGCCGATGATCGGCTCACCTCTAGAATTAGATGGAACAGTTCGCTCAAATTGCTGCAAATGGTGTTTCCGAGGTTCTAGATTTCAAAAATTTCCGGGGGAGGACCCCCGGACCACCCTACTAATTGTTGTTGTGGTTTAGTGGTTGTCGAGTGTTATCGAAGAAGCATAACGAGGATATCTACAATCCTGGACGAAATTGTTGGGACACTTTGCCGATTTTGACGATTGTCGCATAGTGTCCCAAGCACTTTTGTCCAGGATTGTCTGAAAATGGCGAATTAGACAAAATCGAAGAAAAAACCAATTTGAACGCGACGATTCTGCGCAGTTTGTTCCAAAATGACACAAATACGCTCCCACATATGCATGAACAACAGATTGTGTGTGGTGTATAGATGGTTCGGTCAATATGCAAATTAAATAAGAGCTCTCGTGCGGGTGGTACCGGTGCGGGTGGGAACTCTGCAGAGACTCTGCTCCAGTGATCCCTTCCCCATTGAGGGGGTAAGGGGGAGCAGAGACGGGGGCTCTTTTATTAAACTGTATATCTTTTGCAATGTTACAAAGTTGAAAAGCTGCTTTTTATTGAAAAAACATAAATTCGTCATTTTCAGACAATCCTGGACAAAATTGTTGGGACACTTTGCCGATTTTGACGATTGTCGCATAGTGTCCCAAGCACTTTTGTCCAGATTGTAGTATCCCAAATTGTTTAGAATACTGAACGACTTTGCCCTATTTTTGCGTTCAACCCGTGCCCTCGAAATTTTCTAGTTGCGCTGTCACAGTGAAATGTGGTACCCCGCGAAATCTGTTACCCGCGGAACAAAGTTCCTACCGGCATGAATGAACACAAATACAACGAGTTGTTAGAATGTCTTAGGGAAAGGAAATATCGTACTGGGGCTACGAAACAAGCGAGGTATGGCTTTAATAAGACGACTGGCGAAAGAATTCGAAGTCGACCAGGTCTCTATAAACACACTTATTGGGAAAGAAGTGAACCAGTCCAACGACGTATTGTCATAAAGGGAGAGGAAGAAAAAAAACGTTTTAATACTGTAGTTCACTATTCAAATAATACTGCAGTGATGAGCAAACGGTTGTCTGTTTGGATCTAGGAATCGAAAGAGTGAAAGACTGGATTCTATAGGGAAATTATACCCGGGTAACAGATTTCACGGGTAACACATTTCACTGCGCTGTCACAGTGAAATGTGTTACCCATGAAATCTGTTACCCTGGACATGCTCCATTGGTGTAATGTCCTATAGAGTCCAGTCTTTCAATCATTATTCCATTAATAGCGAGTATTGTAGATAGTTCCTAGTTTCTATTTGATAAAAGGATGACTAAAAGAACACATGATTTCACCATTGCGATATACTAATTGCATGTAGCCGGTAGTAACTTTGTTCCGTGGTAACAGATTTCACGGGGTAACGCATTTCACTGTGACAGCGCCCCTGACCTGATGAAGATTGAAGACACTAGATCGGAGTTTCGAAACGTTGGGTAATGAACAGTAACCTTTTAAGCTACATTCAAGAAAATTTTAAACTAGAGTAGCGTTAAACCATGTCTGATTCTAGTATTTCTTTTATGTTTTTATATAATACTAGAAGTTTTTATCAAAAGTGAAGTGCTGCGAGTTGCTACCATTTACTATTTAGTAGTAAAATACTTGTTATCGTCCGAAGCATTTTCAATTAAAGAGTTTAAGCATGCGACGTTTTCTTCAACATGGACGTCACGCGTATAAAATCGAGCCATTAAAGAGTGATGGCGTCAGTACTCTTGCTTGAAGTGAAGAACGGCAATCTATGCAGTTTTAGGTTGTTGATTTGCAGCAATAACGGCCGTTGCCATCTTTATGGCTCAATTTTGTACGCGTGACGTGAGTGTTGACATTAACGTCGCATGTTTAAAATGTTAAGTGAAATCATCTGGCACAATGGTGTGGAATGTCATATAAAAATTAATGAACAAAGACTCGTATAAATACACTGTCTGCCCCTCGAAATGTCGCTAAGCCTTTTGTGGCCTTGATATATACTTCCAGCAACAAATAGAGTTGTGTTTGATATAATAGTATAGTAGATAAATACACTTCTCTTTAATAAATCGCCAAGAAAAGTCCTAGACAACGCGGTGTAGCGTAGCGCACAATTTAATAATGCCTGCCGCTGATCGATAGACATTACATTTTATAAAATAACAGGTATGCTACGCACGCTCTGATTGGACGAGAGCCATTTTCACTCAGAGTACAGAGACACGTTTGACGTCATTTTCATTTTATATTGTACAACGCATGCTCTGTTTGGTTAAATCTCACGTAATCACTGGCGTATTTATTTGATTACGCCATCATTCGTCAGCTGAGTCTCGGTCACTTTGGTGGCTTCTCCTTGGTTTTTTACCTCGTAAAACGGTTAGTTATTTTATAAAACAAATAGAAAATCGCTTTTGTGACTCTGTACTGTGATACAAACACGAATGACGGAATTTCAACCGGAAAAAATGTGTGAAAACACTCGGCTTCGCCTCGTGTTTCCACTAAGGATTTTTTCCGGTTGAAATCACGTCATTCGTGTTTGTATCACAGTACAGAGACACGCAAGCGATTTTCTATTTGTTAACAAGAAAATTTTAAGCTAGAGTAGCGTTAAACTATGTCTGTTTCTAGTATTTCTTTGTTTTTATATAATATAAAATCGTTATTGTAAGATTTTGTGCAATTTTATGACAATTTTGTTTATGTAAAATTTGCAAAAAATAGGGTGACAATTGCCCTTTAATACCAGCCAACAATTTCACAGTGAAAAACACAAACCTTATATTTTGAGTATGCTTACTGTTACCCTGCACGTCAGAGCCCCTTCCCGACCTACGCAGGCTTCGGGGGAAAGTGGGCTCTGTCAACAAACTCGATATTTCTTTTTGAGCATGCGTGAACGGTTGCCAAGATATTATTTTGGACCCAGGCTCTAACTTGCTATTTTCCTACTTACGCGTCTTCATAAACTAGTAAACTAAAACTTGTTTGACCAGTTTAAAACATGATTGACTCGCCCCAAACTTGGGGCGAAGATCGAGTTTATTGACAGAGCTCACTTTCCCTCGAAGCTTGCGTAGGTCGGAAAGGGGCTCTGACTTGCAGGGTAGCTTGTTGTAAGAACAACAAAAGCTTCAGAGAGACATACCTTTGTTCCATCTTTGCCCAAGCTTTTCTCAATAAATGTCTTATAAATGGTATGTCTTTTTTGGGTTAAGCCAAATGCTTTGCGTACCAGATCAGTAAGGTCATCTGACTCAATTGGAAACACGCTTGAAGGTGAAATAGGGTCCATGTCGTACAACATGCATTCCTTGGAAGTTGGAGTTACGCTAGAAAATTAAATGGTAGACTTGTGGGGAAATGTACAAACAAGATAGGGGGCTTTTTTAAAAGGGTTTGCCAGATAGCCCTTCAGGAAGTGTTAAAAAAATACAGTTACATATAGATTGTCCAAGAATGTATTTCTGGCATTGCAGGGTTAGATAGGAGGAAGGAAGGAAGGAAGGAAGGAAGGAAGGAAGGAAGGAAGGAAGGAAGGAAGGAAGGAAGGAAGGAAGGAAGGAAGGAAGAAGGGAGGGAGGGAGGGAGGGAGGGAGGGAGGGAGGGAGGGAGGGAGGGAGGGAGGGAGGGAGGGAGGGAGGGAGGAAGGAAGGAAGGAAGGAAGGAAGGAAGGAAGGAAGGAAGGAAGGAAGGAAGGAAGGAAGGAAGGAAGGAAGGAAGGAAGGAAGGAAGGAAGGAAGGAAGGAAGCAAGCAAGCAAGGAAGCAAGGAAGCAAGGAAACAAGGAAGCAAGGAAGGAAGGAAGGAAGGAAGGAAGGAAGGAAGGAAGGAAGGAAGGAAGGAAGGAAGGAAGGAAGGAAGGAAGGAAGGAAGGAAGGAAGGAAGGAAGGAAGGAAGGAAGGAAGGAAGGAAGGAAGGAAGGAAGGAAGGCAAGAAAGGAAGGAAGGAAGGAAGGAAGGAAGGAAGGAAGGAAGGAAGGAAGGAAGGAAGGAAGGAAGGAAGGAAGGAAGGAAGGAAGGAAGGAAGGAAGGAAGGGAGGAAAGAAAGGAAGGGAGGAAGGGATGCAAGAAAGGAAGGAAGGAAGGGAGGCAAGGAAGGAAGGAAGGAAGGAAGGAAGGAAGGAAGGAAGGAAGGAAGGAAGGAAGGAAGGAAGGAAGGAAGGAAGGAAGGAAGGAAGGAAGGGATCGAGGCAAGAAAGGAAGGAAGGAAGTCTACAGTAACTTTACCTTGAATCAGAATAGTGGTCTTCTGACTGAGAATGTTTGGAATTCATACAAGGATCTAAGTTTGGAAAATTAACAGGTTCCATAGAGCTTGACAAGGCATCTTGGGATGATGCAAGAACAGGATACTCAGCAGCAATTAATGCACATTTATAAATATCATACTCCTTGATTAGCACAAAGAAAGTTAAAGATGGAAACGTTAATCAGCAAACTAGCTATTAAGTAAACATGGAATTACACTTACTGTCAATGTATAGTATATTGATGGGTGGAAGGGAAGAAAGAAAAGGCACACAATAATTAATAGAATCAAAAGACTGGGCCCAACTGTGAACCAGTGAGATCTATATATAAAAGTAGTGTGCTGCGTGGGCAGTGTTGAAATACAAATTGAAATACAGTAAGGTTTGAGTACTGCTGAAATTATTGAACATGGTTTCTAACGTTTCAAGTGAAGGCCCTTCATTAGAGAGAAACATTCAAGAATTTCAGTGGTACTCAAACCTTACTAGCTTTAGATCTATATATAACTGGAGTCTGTGATATCTGCTAGTCATCAAGTAGGCAAAGATTGAAGCCAAACACAATGGACATGTACCATAATGTCAGGCCTGAAGTACATGTACATATATTTTCAGTCTCCTATTGTTACTATTATAATATACAAATTTAGTATAATAAATTACAATACAGTATATATAATATTCCTTCCTTCCTTCCTTCCTTCCTTCCTTCCTTCCTTCCTTCCTTCCTTCCTTCCTTCCTTCCTTCCTTCCTTCCTTCCTTCCTACCTTCTTTCCTACCTTGTTTCCTTCCTTAATTCCTTCCTTCCTTCCTTCCTTCTTTCTTTCTTTCTTTCTTTCTTTCTTTCTTTCTTTCTTTCTTTCTTTCTTTCTTTCTTTCTTTCTTTCTTTCTTTCTTTCCTTCCTTCCTTCCTTCCTTCCTTCCTTCCTTCCTTCCTTCCTTCCTTCCTTCCTTCCTTCCTTCCTTCCTTCCTTCCTTTACAAGGTGAACAAACAATAGGACACAACGACATGGTCCCTTACATTAGGTTTGACAGTGGATGGATGGACGGACAGACGGATGGACGGACGGACAGAAAGACAGACGGACGGATGGACGGACAGATGGACGGACGGACGGACGGACGGACAGACGGATGGATGGACGGAAGGAACGAAGGAAGGAAGGAAGGAAGGAAGGAAGGAAGGAAGGAAGGAAAAAAGGAAGGAAGAAAGGAAGGAAGGAAGGAAGGAAGGAAGGAAGGAATCTACACTCCAGTTACACGTGTATATAAGAGCTCACTGCTACTGTATATATATACAGATACAGTAGTTGTATATACAGTATATACTATAGCCCAGTTCTCACTTGTCCTAAGAATCGACAGTTCTATCCCTGATTGTCGGCAATCCTTACAACAGTGACTTGTCATAAGAATCAGAGACTTTTCCTGTCCCCAATCATCCCAGATGAGTGGTTTCAGTGTTCTTCAGTGTTCACACATGTTGCAACTAGTCGTAAGAACCCCAATTCATCAGTGACCATCTGGGATGCATTTTCCAAATAGAAATTACAGTATTATGATTCTTGCAATGCTTCCGATCAGATTAGCGACTGCATGGTCTGGGACGTTATTTTAACCAGCATGTTCATGCACGCTTGTCCTAGCAATCCCAGACGATCTGGGACAGGAAAAATCCCTGATTCTTCCACCAAGTGAGAACCAGTCTTATACTGTACTGTACTGTAACTATAATTTATAATTACCTCAGGATGTAAAGGTTTATCAGATTCTTTGTATGATACCAAGACTGCTTGAGTACCTAAATTGAAAGTTGTGTGTCTTAATTACAGCATTTAAATACTCAGACAAGCATGCTTCAAACCTTTTTTAATTTGTAAAAATTTAAATAACATTTATACTACTGTATACTGTACCTGGATAAAATGTTCTATGTAGGTGCTCATCAACTGCCTTTAAATGAAAAAAAGAAGGTCCATACTGTACTTCATAGTGTAATAAATTATTTACAATTATTCCACCTTTCCTAGCAAAGAGATTTAAGGCTAATTCATGCTAAGTGGCCATGATTTAGCCTTATTTCAAAAGTTGAAAAATTGGTGAAAGTGTAAAGGGGGGAACCTAATTCATTTTGTTTGATTTTGGCCATTTCTTAAACTTCAAATATTTCATTAAAAAAACAATGCTTTGGATCAGATAAAGCATTTTTCCAGATTCCCTAGCAAAGAGAAAGGCTAATTCATGTGAAGTGGCCATGATTTAGCCTAATATCTCGAAAGTTGAAAAATCAGCGAAATTGTAAAGGGGGGACCCTATTAATTTTGTTTGATTTATTTTCCATTCAAAGCTATCCATGATGTTATAAAACAAACTGTTACCACTTGAAATCTGTCTGGTTCCATGTGACATGCCAGTTTCATCAAGTAACGACAAGGTCTAGAAAAAAAATTTAAAAATTTCATTATTAAATTTTATAATTTCTCTATTAAATTTTATAGAACTTCCATACTGTAAAGAATCTTGCTAACCCTTTCTCTACAAAGAGTTCTCACTAGTTGACAGGGATGTAGCCAGGATTTTGAAAGGGGGGAGCTGAAATCAAAATACATTCTTAGGAGGGTTCGGGGGCATGCTCCCCCAGGAAATTTTGAAATCGAGAGTCACTGAAATGCTGCATTTCCTGGTATTTGGAGGAAGATTTTACAGACCCTAAAGGTTAAAAAACATCATATAACATGGCCGTAGGAACCAGGGGGGCATGGGGGGCTAGTGCCCCCCTAATCACCGGAAGGAGTGGGCTGAGCCACCCTAAAAATTAGACGTAAAAGCACGAGATTTTTCCACTGCCAGTTAGTGCAGATGTATGGCGCAGAGGAAGATTCAATCTTTCTTTGTCTCGGCTCCACGCATGCAAGACTCACAAGATACAGAGACTGCAGTTGGTAAGTTAACCAAGATAACTTTACAGTTAAAGCTACTGATGCGAAAGTGCCAAAGAACCTCGCAGTCATTGGAAATGTTATGCATCACCAATGCTTTAATATATATAAAGCTTGCGCGCTTCCCGGCTTTCTCGCTATAGGTAAAACTGACCCCAAAATGCAGGAAAACATGTTTCGGAGAGTTAGAAATCAAACTAGAGGGTTTTCGCACCTTTGGCCCCCCTAACCTGAAACATCTTCCTACAGCCCTATCATATAAAATACTGAAAACATGCAAACATCACAAAGATACTCAAAATACATACACTCAGTAGATTGAATACACTGTTTGCAGTTTATTTCCTGACATAATTCATATTGCATCAGTTTTGTAGTTACATGTCTGTTGTTTTACATCTAAAGGGGGAGCCACGACTCCCACAGCTCCCCCCTGGCTATGCCACTGCTAGTTGATGAGTAAAATCATCTGCTATTAAACACTGAGTCAAATAAAAAAGTGGATAGTTTTGAACAAGGGCGTAGGAACCGGGGGGGGCTAAGGGGCTGCAGCCCCCCCAATATTTTATCTTGCTGATATTAGCCCCCCCCCCCAATATTTTGCCCAACTACGGTTTGAGATTAAATGAGTTAAAGAGATCGTTGGTAATAATTCATAAAAATAAAAAATAAATCCTCCTAACACCATAAAAATATGAATTTCTTTCGTACAGAACGGGAAATTCGTCATATGACCGAAATCTATTTCTCTGCAGGCATCACCAGGCAGGGACGCAAGGGGCCTGGGCTGCAGTAGAACCCAGTACGCACAGCGCATAGGTAGAACCCCCATGCTATGTGACCATTTTTCTGAAGCTGAAAACTAGTCGTGGACCCCTTAGGCGGATTTGTGGCAAAGCCGCGAATGCGCATTACACAAACTCAAGTAGCCCCCCCAAAGTAACACTGCTTCCTACGCCCCTGATTTTGGGCAGCCTTAACTAAGGGAAAGATGCATGCCAGGTGTTCCACCAATTACATTTTGGAGTGTAGAAACCAACCACCATTTAATATGAATATATATATATATATCTGGGAAGACGTATAGTAACCCTCCTCTCACAAGTATCCTCTCTCATCACCGTGACACTGGTCATCCTGTTTCTTTTAATGATTTTAAGGTTATTTCTAGTTGCTCTTCTGAATCAGAACTTCTTTTGCGCGAAACTAGATGTTTATTCGCGATCTCAAACCTTCTTTAAATGCAAATATTGGCACCGCTCCACTTTTTCTTTTGTAATATGTATTTTTAGTATTCTCTCCTGATTGGTTAATTAATTCATAATCTATGACAACTCTGTAACTATATATTTACTAGGCTTTCTGCATTTATGTAAATTATTATTCTCTGAAGATGTTGTGATAAAAATGAAACGTTAGAACTTTAAATAAATATTATGATTTCACTCTTGTTTTACTCTATATAATATATATATATATATATATATATATATATATATATATATATATACTGGGGAGCCTCGCTATAGCGCGGTAGTTGGGATCCATAGTGGAGACCGCGTTATAGATGAAGCGCGTTATTGCGAGTTATTGGGTAAATCTCGTTCCCAGTACTCTTCCCACTCGGTCCTGGTGCAATATTGTGGAAAGAGCACTGGGAACAAGCTTAGATACTGCCAGAAGCACTTTTTATTGGATCCTTATAACGTCTAATAAAATCAACACATTTTCTGTTATGTTATTCATCTTGTTAAATCTTACCTAGTGAATATCAGACTATCAGTATTAAATACATACAAAACCAATATTTAAATATGCAACTTTTTCATGCTTTGACTTTAGCCTGATGTAACAAATTTCTAAGATGAAAAATAGTTACAGCGGCAGAGTTCTCCTGCAATTTGGCCCACTTCAGCGTTGTCTCTATGCTCTGCACCACAGACTTCATTGACGGGATCAGCTCTGCCTCCTCTTCATCTTCACTGTCACTTTCTGGTACTGGTTCTTCTACTACGCTACTGATGATGTTGTCCTCTGTCCTTTGAGAAGAAATCGCTTCATTCTCATCAACATTGAGCCATGCGTCCGAAAACGATTCACCAAATACTTGCGCTAAGTTAGACATGTCATCTGCGTTGAATCGACCAGAGTCGCGATCATTCAAGATGCTCAGCAATTGTTAAGAAATTCAAATTCTCTATGGTGATCATAATAACCAGGCAAAGAGAAATTTTTGGGGTCCAAGGATAAACCGCGTTATACCAAGTCGCGCGTTATAATGATGCGCGCTATAGCGAGGCTCTATATATATATACATGTATATATATATATATATATATATATATATATATATATATATATTAGGTGTAAGCTCTCTCGATGAGCAATTTCTCAATTTCTCTCTTAGAGCAAATGCTAATAAGATATTGTTTATAAAAAAAAGAAGAAGAAAAAAGTAGACATTTGATTGTTGGTTCTTTTTCTCACTCTAATTCAAGAAAAGTCTATACCGGTTATCATTACAAAATCTTACCAGATGTACAGCAGATCTTTGAACATGTCTGGAACTATTACAGGTACAGTACATTAAATAAAAACAATTTCAACAACAACTGGGCTATAACTCACATCAATTTCTGAAAAAAGTGATGGATGTCTTTAAGTTTCTTTCCATGCCTGTAATATAGTAGTTAATAAAAAAGATTGCTTTTAAAAGCTTTGAGTATGAGGTTGATCTGCAACAGCAGGTTACAGTGGATACATTTATACTACAGGTTGCAACTTGTAGGGGGGCAACAACGAATGGGGTACTTTTTAGAATTTGAGATACCAGACTGCAGAGTTGGGCAATGGTGCACCCGAGACACATTACGTGATGACATTCACCACCCCTGAGACATGTTGCATAACAATTTTTGGTGCCTCAGCCACTCCTGGTCTTCTGCAATACACCATTGTCAGTGGCTTTTGCATGATTTGTGTTGTACTGGCCAAATGTTAAACAAATAAGTAACTAAAACAACAATCGAAATACAGCAAGGTTAGTTTAATACTGCTGAAACAGAGAACGTAGGAGTCCAACGTTTCGAGCAAAGGCCCCTCTGATGAAGGGCCTTCACTCGAAATGTTAGACTCCTACATTCTCTGTTTCAGCAGTATATCTATAAACCTTGCTATATTTCGATTGTTTCTACACTGTCTACACAGCACGCTACTTTTAAGTAACTAAAACAACTTGGACACTAGTTTAACCCAACTCTGCAGTCTGGTTGAGATGGAAGGCTAGGGATTCCCAAATTCCCACTCCACCCAAATTGACCCACTCCACCCAAATTTGGCCACTCCACCCATATTTTTCCCACCTCTTTCTCTAAATAAGGGCCCACAGTTGCCTGCAGAGGAGGCTAAGGGCATTCCACCAACCAGCAGGGTTCGAAATAGCAGCCGGCTTCCAGCGATAGCCGGCAGTTTTAGGACCTTGCCGGCGATTTCTAATTTCAAAATATAACTCAACTTTGGGCTATTGGTGAAATTGCTTTTGCCAAGATCAAAATTATGGTAATTTGTTTTGATTTCTCTGTATACGATTGTAAAAGAAATCAGTATTTGCTTTATAGCCAGATTGTGCAAACAAGGGTCAGACTATAATGGACCGTGCTATTGCGAAGATGAACGAACGTGACGAGAACGTATCTTTGCTGCTTGGGAAACAGCCGGCAAAAATTTTGACCTACAAAAAACAGCCTACAAAATTAGGCATATTTTCTGAACGTTATTTCGAACCCTGACCAGATCAACATATCTATAAACTTGTCCTTCTAGAATGAATAAAATACCTGATTACACTCTTTCCCACATTTTTTATGCAAAACCAAACCTTGCATGTCCCCAATGGTCCATGACCACTTTATTCTGTAAACAACAGAGCTGTCAAACCCATTGTTCTTTTGTGAGTCAGTTTGTTTGCTTGTGAACATTAATGATTTGCATGAAGACTAATGAGTGCAATCAAGCATGTTTTCTTTCTTCTGCAGGCCTGTTCACATGAGACTGAGTTATCTTGGGGGGTAGGAATAACTCGAGGGCTAGGGTCAAAGTTGTCCCTGCATGGGCCCGGAGATAACCCTAGCCTTCACATGAACATGCCAGTAATTAAACACATGCAAATGGCACATGAACAAGAATAGTGTGTATCAATTAGAATGTTGTTTACAATGTCCATATACATAATTATACAAATTTTAGTTGACCCTAACTCCTGAGGTAACCTGAGTGAAAGCGTTCACATGGAGGTAAGGGTTAACCATAGTCAATCGAGATATGGTCTGGAAACTCGGCAAACTTCAACACACCTATGAGCTGTGATTTTATGTTGAACCGTACCTTACACCATGTACATTCTTTGTTTTAAGTTTATTAATATTTAAATAGCACGGTTGAGTGATTGAACTTGAAACGTTGCTATTGGACAATTCGTTCATTAACACTAAATCACATGCCTCACAAACACTAAATCGCATGCCTCACAAGCATACCCTAAAATCCCAAGATATCTCAAGATAACTCGCCTCATGTGAACTATGGAAAAGCTTGCATACACTTTTATACAAATTTCATGTAATTTTCAACCAAATTTTCATTTCTGTTTCCTGTGGTCAACCTTTCCAAAAATGTACACGAAAATCGTTCCAATATTTGTCGAGATATATAAATGGAAACAGACAAACAAACCAAAATGAAAACATGGTTAACACGGGTTGTATTTTTGAGCTGATAAAGACTGATATTTAGGCGATTATAAAACGCTTCTTGATCACATACCTTACAAGAGTTGACGCAACATCGTTGGGTGAAGGGGAATCCCTTTCTCCGGATTCCGTAGCAGAAGACGTCGTACCGCCATTCGCAATGATAGCAGAGCTTTCTCGTAGCCATACTTCAGTCTCTGCTTTGAGAAGTTGCTGTAACAGCGTCTCGTCAATGTCTATAAACGTTGGCCTAAGCATTCTGCTGTGTTCCGATGTGGCCATTTTATCAACTGTTCTGTTAGCACGGTATGAAGCACCATGTTCAGATTTCTGTTCGTCAACAAAACATCTTGTGACTGTTGTTTTCGTTAATTATGCCCGGAACTCCGGAAGAATGGGGAACACGACGTATAATAGGGTTCCCTCAGGGTTAGAGTGGTCGCCCAGGGGATTAGAGAGAAATACTAACCAAAATCAGTAGAGGAAGGCGGCCAAACGTTTATGTTTTGTGACGTCAACGGCTCGCGAATGCCGCGTGGTGTATGAACGAATGCAACAAAATAGACGAATTCAGTTGAATAAGATGTTAATTTTGAACGTAGTGTAAAATGAATGTGATACTGTAGTACACACCCTTCAAAAAACATCTTGTTCAATAGAATTCGTTGATTTCGTTGAACTCGTTCACACGCCACGCTGCATTCCTGAGCCGTTGACGTCACATACACGTTTGGCCGCCTTCCAGACAACCTTTTTTCTTCCGGAAAAGACACTGGTTTCATCAAATACATTGCATATTTATATGTCGTGACATCTTGATTTCTGTTGGCTTTTCAATAAGTCAGGTATTACAGTGTAAATTTCCCATACAAGCTTGTGGTGATGTAACAGAAAATTTGCAGCCGCTCACGAAAAATAGGTACGCACTGCGTACATGCAACAGTTTATTACAATACTTTGTAATAGTTTTCGTGCAATAATTTGAAAACCAAAGGAAGCGAGACAAGTTGCACGAGGAATGTTACATCCTGCAGATGTGTATGGTTTGTGAAATTTGTCACGCAACGGCGTTAGTGTACGAGGCTAACATACTCGGTCACCGCGGAAAACCAGTAAAGCCCTGAGAACGAGTTTACTGGTAGCCTGGTACCCTGGCCCAATTTCAAAAGAAATATGGGCCAGGTAACCACTAATCTCATTCTCGCGTCATCAGGGCTAAATCCACTTATGACGATTGCAGTTTTATTCATAGCCACTAAAAACGCGCGAAATTTCAACCAATAGGAAAGCAGAAGTCTTTAGTGGTTACCTGGCCCATATTCTTTGATTGGGCCAGGGTACCAGGCTAGTTTACTGGTCGCTTGTCATATCACGCATAAAACAATTGGTTCCAAAAATTAAAATTTGAGCTTTACGAAACAGAACAAAGTAAAAGTCAGGACTATTATTTCTGAGTTACTACCATTTGCGTTCAAGTGTTTAGCGAATAACTAGTTGTTTCCGGGTTTTGAAACGAACGTTATCCAATGACAACTATAAGTTTGACAGATCAAACAATGACGAATAGGAGGTGTAACTTTTCGTTGTCAGCGTTTGCTTGGAATATACTTTTCTTTGGCTTAATTGTGAGAATTGGAATGATCAACAAACGTAGGTCGCTTGATAAGGGTAGTTCCACATCAGTGGCTAGTTCACTTCGATATGACGGCTGCCGAACGCATTTATTTTGTATTCTATGTTTGCCGTGGCCCGTGAGAAAATATCAACACACCGTTGAAACTTGAAACGGAAACAATAACAATAACAATAACAACGAAAAGTTACACCCCCTATTCGTCATTGTTTGATCTGTCAAACTTTTGGTTGTCATTGGATAACGTTCGTTTCAAAACCCGGAAACAACTAGTTATTCGCTAAACACTAAACACTAAACACTTGAACGCAAATGGTATTATTGCGGAGACTAAATTTGACATCAAGTGCAGAAGAGGACATATTTGTCATTTATTTAAAGACTCTAGCATTATAATCTTATTCTTGATGCGTTATGCCCAAGCAATACACCAGAAGATGAGCCAATTCGGAATTAGGATCAGAGTTGTGACAGCATATGACCAGGCACCAAGCAAGAAAGAATCGCGAAGAGATGACAAGAGAGAATTAGTAAATAGCGTAGTGGAATCATAGGGAAGTTGTTCAATGTTATGAACATTCTGTGAAGTTAAATAACTGTAAATAAAAGTCAGAAGGAATAAGATTGACGGTGGAGAAGAGAGAAATACCAGAACAACTTGAATGAGACGTCGGAACCTACAGACATAGGAAGTAAGGTTAGGTTAGGAAGATAACATATAATTTTATAGTTGGGTAAAGAAGAGGTATAGCTTAGAAATATAATAGACTAGAAGCAAACAAACAAACAAACAAACAAACAAACAAACAAACAAACAAACAAACAAACAAACAAACAAACAAACAAACAAACAAACAAACAAACAAACAAACAAACAAACAAACAAACAAACAAACAAACAAACAAACAAACAAACAAACAAACAAACAAACAAACAAACAAACAAACAAACAAACAAACAAACAAACAAACAAACAAACAAACAAACAAACAAACAAACAAACAAACAAACAAACAAACAAACAAACAAACAAACAAACAAACAAACAAACAAACAAACAAACAAACAAACAAACAAACAAACAAACAAACAAACAAACAAACAAACAAACAAACAAACAAACAAACAAACAAACAAACAAACAAACAAACAAACAAACAAACAAACAAACAAACAAACAAACAAACAAACAAACAAACAAACAAACAAACAAACAAACAAACAAACAAACAAACAAACAAACAAACAAACAAACAAACAAACAAACAAACAAACAAACAAACAAACAAACAAACAAACAAACAAACAAACAAACAAACAAACAAACAAACAAACAAACAAACAAACAAACAAACAAACAAACAAACAAACAAACAAACAAACAAACAAACAAACAAACAAACAAACAAACAAACAAACAAACAAACAAACAAACAAACAAACAAACAAACAAACAAACAAACAAACAAACAAACAAACAAACAAACAAACAAACAAACAAACAAACAAACAAACAAACAAACAAACAAACAAACAAACAAACAAACAAACAAACAAACAAACAAACAAACAAACAAACAAACAAACAAACAAACAAACAAACAAACAAACAAACAAACAAACAAACAAACAAACAAACAAACAAACAAACAAACAAACAAACAAACAAACAAACAAACAAACAAACAAACAAACAAACAAACAAACAAACAAACAAACAAACAAACAAACAAACAAACAAACAAACAAACAAACAAACAAACAAACAAACAAACAAACAAACAAACAAACAAACAAACAAACAAACAAACAAACAAACAAACAAACAAACAAACAAACAAACAAACAAACAAACAAACAAACAAACAAACAAACAAACAAACAAACAAACAAACAAACAAACAAACAAACAAACAAACAAACAAACAAACAAACAAACAAACAAACAAACAAACAAACAAACAAACAAACAAACAAACAAACAAACAAACAAACAAACAAACAAACAAACAAACAAACAAACAAACAAACAAACAAACAAACAAACAAACAAACAAACAAACAAACAAACAAACAAACAAACAAACAAACAAACAAACAAACAAACAAACAAACAAACAAACAAACA